>SJYM01009009.1:5426-20785 GCA_006410775.1 Tragelaphus imberbis
GTATACACATACCACATCTCTTCATCCACTCACCTGTTGATGGACACTTAAGTCACGTCTGTGTCTTACAATTGTAAATAATGTTACTATGAACATTGGGGTGCATACATCTAGAATTAATGTGTTGTTTTTTGGAGTTTTTACCTAGGAGTGAAATTGCTGGCTCATACTGTAATCCTACCTTTAGTTTTTTGAAAAAATTCCAGTGTTTTCCACAGTGGCATCACCAATTTACATTTCAACAGTATACAAGGATTTTCTTTGCACTACATCCCCACCAACATTTGTTACTATGTTTTTGGTTTTTGTTTTTTTTTTTTTATGATAACCATTCTGACAGGTATGTGGTGATATTCCATTGTAATTTTGATTTGTATTTCCTTGATGGTTAGTGATGATGAGCATATTTTAATTTGCTTCTTAGCAATTTGCATTTCCTCTTTGGAAAAATGTTTATTCAGTTCTCCTGCCCATTTTTTATTGTTTTTTTGTTGTTGTTGTTGTTGTTGTTTTTTGTCTTGTTTTGTTTTGATGTTGAGTTATATGAGCTATGATGTATGTTGGCTATTAACTCATTAGTCATGTCATCTGCAGATACTTTCTCCCATTCAGTAAGTTGTCTTTTTGTTTTGCTAATGGCTTCCTTTGTTGTGCAAAAACTGTTCATTTATCGTCAATTAAAGGAGGCAAGAATATACAATGGCAAAACGATAGTCTCTTCCATAAGTGGTGCTGGGAAAACTGGACAGCTACATGTAAAAGAATGAAGTTACAGTGTTCTCTAACATCATATACAAAAATAAACTCAAATGTATTAAAAGAATTAATATAAATGTCAAACCAGACCATAAAACTCCTAGAGGAAAACATAGGCAGAATACTCTTTGGTGTAAATCATAGCAGTATTTTTTGGATATGTCTCCTAAACCAAAAGAAATCAAAGCAAAAGTAAACAAGTGTTTCAAATCTGCTGAGGACAAGATACGTCCCTGTGCAATGGAATTAACACCAAAGGCATTTTGTACATTTTCTTTTATGAATTAGGCAAATCATGGCCTATTCAAAGCCATTTGTACTTTTTTTGTACATAACTTGAAAAATAATATTTAAATGTTAAATATTGAGCATACTGTTGGGTTATGTTCTGTCAGTATATGAGTTTGTTAACCACTACATTTGTCTTTTCTCAAAATTGAAAGTTTGCATATTTTTTCCTACAATCAAGGACTCCTATTGGTGCAAAGGAAATTTCAAATATGCAGGCCTTAAGAACTATCCTACACTGGCACTTGTACATAATAGTTGATGCAATAAGAACTTACTGTCCTTGATTTCCACCAAATGATCTCTCTCCTTTTGACGCCATTGTGTATGTATAATTACACCACATAAAATCAGTGATTAATATACAAATCCCTTATCTTTTAATGATAAAGTCTATATTTTACACGGAAAGCAACATGTGTTAGTGCAGGGAATGGTGACCTGGCTTTCGAGACACATGGGTTCATGTTCCAAGCTTGATAATAACCAACACTATTATTTTCAGGACTCAAATGGCTTATCTGTAAAACGATAATGTTAGAAGAAATGTTTTTAAGGTCCTTGTATGTCTAACTCTTTATGTTTCTATAGTGCACAGTATAATTTAAAATTTGAATTGGAGTCAGTCAGTTCAGTCGCTCCATCATGTCTGACTCTTTGTGACCCCATGAATCACAGCACACCAGGCCTCCCTGTCCATCACCAACTCCCGGAGTTCACTCAAACGCATGTCCATTGAGTCAGTGATGCCATCCAGCCATCTCATCCTCTGTCATCCCCTTTTCCTCCTGCCCCCACTCCCCCCCGGTATCAGTATCTTTTCAAATGAATCAACTCTTTGCATGAGGTGGCCAAAATATTGGAGTTTCAGCTTCAGCATCAGTCCTTCCAATGAATACCCAGGACTGATCTCCTTTAGAATGGACTGATCGGATCTCCTTGCAGTCCAAATGACTCTCAAGAGTCTTCTCCAACACCACAGTTCAAAAGCATCAATTCTTCGGTGCTCAGCTTTCTTCACAGTCCAACTCTCACATCCATACATGACCACTGGAAAAACCATAGCCTTGACTAGATGGACCTTTGTTGGCAAAGTAATATCTCAGCTTTTCAATATGTTATCTAGGTTGATCATAACTTTCTTTTCCACCATAATATAAATAATAAGAAGAATATTTTCATATATACCTACCTCAGGAACATATCTACCTGAACTAGATCACTAGGAATCTCCTGCAGAAATAAGAAAGAGGACACTGAGATAAATTATTAGAACCTAAGACAACAGAATCGCATTCTTAGATAAAACAGGGTTGTTTCAGATTGTCTGTGAACTGTACCTTGGATGTAAAGTGTCCATCAAAAAGAAAAAAAGAAAAAAGTCACAAAGCATACAAATGATGGGAAAGTGTAGTCCACTCAAAGGGGAAAACAACAACAACAACAAAGATTGTACCTGAAAATGATCAGATGGTGACCTACTAAATGACTTTAAAACAACTGTCTTAAAGATAATTAAAGAACTAGAGAAAGTTGTGGAAAATATATTAAAGTGATATATTGAAAGTGAAAATCACTCAGTCATATCCAACTCTTTGGACCATTCAGTCCATGGGATTCTCTAGGCCAGAATACTGGAGTGTGTAGCCTTTCTCTTCTCCAAGGAATCTTCCCAACCCAAGGATCAAACCCAGGTCTCCTGCATTGCAGGCAGATTCTTTACCAACTGAGCCACAAGGAAAGCCCAAGAATACTGGAGTGGGTAGCCTATCCCTTCTCCAGTGGATGTTGCCCTACCCAGGAATCAAACCAGGGTCTCCTGCATTACAGACAAATTGTTTATCAACTAAGCTACCAAGGAAGCCCAAGAAGTGTTGTGGACATTTTAATAAAGATATAAAAATATTTTAAAAAATCTTGAACTGAAAGATATGCAATAACTGAAATGAAAAATAGTTAGAGGCATTCAAAGACAGATCTGAGAAAGCAGAAGAAAGAATAAGTGAAACTGAAGATGACTGAATTAAGGTGTACAGAGCCTGGGGCTTGTAGGATATTGTGGGATCCTCAGAAGAAGAAAGAAAGAAATGTGCACAACGATTATTTGAAAAAATAAGGACTAAAAGTTTCTCAACATTATCAAAAGACACAAATATTATTAATAACACATATCTAGGAAACTCAGTGAGTCCAAGTATGATGAATTCAGGCAGACATATTAAAATCATTGAGACATATTAAAATCAAGCTGTTGGAAAACAAAGAAAAAATTTTAACAAAGCAAGGGAGAAGTAATTCACAATATATCATCTTATAAGAAGTTTCTCATCAAAATTTTGAAGGCCATAAAGCAGTGGACTTACATATTTAAGTGCTAAGTTAAATGCTATTTAAGTTGCATATTTAAAATGCTAAAGAAAAACTGTCAAGGTCCTATATCTGGAAAAATATATTTAAAAGTGAGGGGAAAATCATTGTATTTCCAAATAAAAACTTAGAGGGTCATTGCCATGAGATCACTGCTACAAGAAATTTGAAAAGAGACCTATGTGTGAAATAAAAGTACAGTAGATAGTAACCAAAAGTTATATATAATAAATATATAATGAATAAATAATAATGCATGAATAAAGGTCCCAATAAAAGTAAATGCATGGTCAGTTATAAAGCTAGTATTATTATAACAATGGTTTATAACTCCACTTTTTATTCTCTGGATGACTTAAGAGGTTAATGCCCCCCCCCAAAAAAAAAAGGCATTTATCAGTCTAAAAGCTAGCAATTTAACTTTGTTTTGTAATAACATTTCCTCACACACAATTTAAGATACACATTCAGCATCAGTCCATCCAGTGAATATTCAGGCTTGATTTTCTTTAGGATTGACTGGTTTGAGCTCCTTGCTTCTCCAGTTTGAAAGCATTAATTCTTCAGTGTTCAGCCTTCTTTATGGTCCAACTCTCACATCCATACATAACTATTGGAAAAACTATAGCTTAGACTATACAGACCTCTGTAGGCAAAGTGATGTCTCTGCTTTTTGATAAACTGTCTGTCATAGCTTTTCTTCAAAGGAGCAAGTGTCTTTTTTAATTTCATGGCTGCAGTCACCATCCACAGTGATTTTGGATCCCAAGAAAATAGAGTCTGTCACTGTTCCATTGTTTACCCATCTATTGACCATGAAATGATGGGACTGGATACTATGATCTTAATTTTTTGAATGTTGAATTTTAAGACAGCTTTTTCCTTCTCCTTTTTCACTTTCATCAAGAGACTCTTCATCAAAAAAGCAAAAGTTCCTCTTTGCGTTCTGTCATTAGGGTGGTGTCATCTGCATAGCTGAGATTATTCTGATACTTCGCCCAGCAAGCTTGATTCCAGCTTGAGCTTCATCCAGCCCTACATTTCACATGATTTGCTCTGCATATAAATTAAATAAATTTTCCACAGTTTTTTTGTAATCCACACAGTTAGTCTTTAGCATAGGCAATGAAACAGAAATCAATGTTTTCCTGGAATTCCCTTGCTTTTGCTATGATCCAAAAGATGTTGGCAACTTGATCGCTGGTCCCTCTGCCTTGTCTAAACCCAATTTGTACATCTGGAAATTCTCCATTCATGTACTGTTGAAGCCTAACTTGAAGGATTTTGATCATTTCCTTTCTAACATGTGAAATGAGTACAATTGTGTGGTAGTTTGAACATTCTTTGGCGTTGCCCTTCTTTGAGATTGGAATGAAAACTGACCTTTTCCAGACCTGTGGCCACTGCTAAGTTTTCCAAGTTTGCTGACATGTTGAGTGCAGCACTTTACCAGGATTTGAAATAGCTCAACTGGAATTCCATCACCTCCACTAGCTTTGTAATGCATCCTATAGCCCTCTTGAGTTCACACTCTAGAATGTCAGGCTCTAGGTGAGTAGTCACACCATCATGATTATCTAGGTTCATTAAGACCTTTTCTATATAGTTCTTCTGTGTATTCTTGCCACTTCTTCTTAATATCTTCTATTTCTATTAGGTCCATACCATTTCTGTCCTTTATTGTACCCATCTTTGCATGAAATGTTCAAGGAAAACCAAGAAAAATGTTTGTCTGAGGAGGCTTTATAAATAGCTGAGAAAATGAGAGAAGTGAAATTCTTAATATGCTTGATAGTAACATACACTTAACTCATCACCGACTCAATGGACATGTTTTTGATCAAAGTCCAGGAGATAATTAAAGACAGGGAAACCTGGCGTGCTGCAGTCCATGGGGCCACTTAATGACGTGACAGCAACAACAATTTATTTGGGAGGTGGTCCTAGGAAACTCTGTATTTGTGTGTGAAATAAGACAGCAAAAAGACGCAAGTCAATATGTAGTATTTAATGAGTATATCAGTGTTGTAGGTAACCACCTACTGTGATTTCTGGCTGATGGTATAAAACATGATTCAGAGTTGTCCTAAATGGCAGCAAAGCTGAGATAAATACATAGTATCTTTCAGTTGTCATACTTTGAGATTATTTCTAGATGTAGGAAATTCTTAGTATTAATACTTACCCTCATGCCTGTGCATGAGTCGAATATGTTCTTCCAGCCAGAGAAAGCCATTAATGTTAGGCACAGGAAAAATTAATGCTAAGATTTTTATGAGTAGAATGCCAGCAGTTTCTTCTACGTTCTACCACTTGTACTCCCCACATCTATCTGTGCCTCACATTATATTCCTCACATGTTATAATTGCTTTTGTAAAATCATGGCCAGTCAAAATTTTACATACACATTCATAGGAGAGTTTCTAAGATAAGATATAGTGAACCCTGAAAATTTTTCTCTGATTACTTAAGAAAATAAACTCTTTATTTTGAAGCAATAATTATAAAATCATATGCAGTTTAAACAAATAATATAGACATTCCATATTTCACCCAGTTTCTCCCAACTGCAATTAGCTTAGAATCTATAATTAATAAGCATTTTTCTCTTTTATACTAAATTCCAGAGTTTCCTCAACCTGCTCAGTTAATGTATCTTATGACTTCAGCTGCTTGCTCAACAAAATAATTTAGATATTTAACCCTGAAGTATGTGAACATCTGGTTATTATGCTCTTTTCAGTCCATCATTCCTACAATTGCCCACTTAAAGTCATCACTCAGTGTGGGATCACAAAGAGGTACCTCAATGAATATCCTGAGCTCATATATGCACTTCTTTGCCCTTGCTACATTGCAATCCCATTTACTGATCCTGAAGATTAGTTACTTCCAGCAGTATGTCCACCTACATGTCTACTGGCAAGAGAAACCTAAAAGGTTTAAGTGATTGTCAGGCTTTATATTTAGCAAAATTTATCTTCTAGGAGGAAAATGCCTCTCCAGTATCCCTCCAAAACAGAACCTCAATTCCATAGATTCTAATTTTGTAGGGAATAGAAGTATAAATTATCCATTGGATCACTGAGAATGACAGTGAAATAGGTTACTTCTCCCTCCACACTGCCTCCTTGACTTATATACTTGAACATCAGTGATATAAAACCACTGATGCATAGAACTGCAACCTCATAGGTGTCTTTTCCAAACTATCAACTTAGCTTCATTTTGAACAAGCCTGGCCAGTATTCTACTGGGAAAGAAATTTCTAGGTGATAAGTATACAGGCTAGAATGAGTAGATCCTATTGTTATGGACATCTGTCATTCTCAAAGCATCCACCCAAGTCCCCTACCATATCTCAGGATCTCAATACTCTTCTATTAGAACCAAACTTTAGCATAGGTGACTAATTAGAGTAGAAGTTCAATTTCATTATAACCTCTCATTATAAAAATGAATCTTAATCTTTATTTTCTACACTATGCTTTGGCTGTAGAAGAGAAAGTGAAGTTATTAAATTCTACCAAGAAGATCTTCTGTCGTATACAATATGCACTGTTAAAAGGGTAGCCTAATTTTTCACAGAACTAGAACAAAAAATTTCACAATTTGTATGGAAACACAAAAACTATAAATAGTCAAAGCAATCTTGAGAAAGAAAAACATAGCTGGAGGAATCAACTTCCCTGACTTCAAATTATATTACAAAACTAGCAATCAAGACAGTATGAAACTGGCACAAAAACAGAAATATGGACAAATGGAACAAGATAGAAAGCCCCGGGATAAACCCATGCACCTTTGGACACCTTATCTTTAACAAAGGAGGCAAGAATATACAATGGAGAAAAGATAGCCTCTTCAATAAGTGATGAATGCTGGGAAAACTGGACAGCTACATGTAAAAGAATGAAATTAGAACACTTCCTAACACCATACATAAAAATAAACTCAAAATGGATTAAAGACTTAAATGTTAAGGCCAGAAACAATAAAGCTCTTAGAGGAAAACATAGGCTCATTGACATAAATCACAGCAAGATTCTCTCTGACCCACCTCCTAGATTATTGGAAATAAAACCAAAAATAAACAAATAATGAATAAAATTTAAAAGCTTTTGCACAGCAAAGAAAACTATAAACAAGCTGAAAAGACAACCCTAAAAATAGGAGAAAATAATTGCAAACAAAGGAACTGACAGCTGATGTCCAAAATGTATAAGCAACTCATATAGGTCAATATCAGAAAAATATACAACCCAATCAAAAAATGGGCTGAAGACCTAAACAGATATTTTTCCAAATAAGACAGACAGATGGCCAATAAACACAAGTAAAGTTGCTCAACATTGCTTATTTTTAGAGAAATACAAATCAAAACTACAATGAGGTATCACCTCACACCAGTTAGAATGGCCATCATCAAAAAATTTACAAACAATAAGTGCTGAAGAGGATGTGGAGAAAAGGGAAGCCTCTTGCACTGTTGGTAGGAATGTGAATTGATACAGCCATTATGGAAAACAGTATGGAGATCGCTTAAATAGCAGACTAAATCTACCATATTACCCAGAGTTCCAACTACTACACATTCATAGGAGAGTTTCTAAGATAAGATATAGTGAACCCTGAAAATTTCAGGGTTATATGCCTGAGATTTAGGTTATATGCCTAAAATCTCAGGTTATATGCCTGAGAAAACCACAATTCTAAAAGACAAGTCTACCCTAATGTTCATTGCATCAGTATTTACAATAGCCAGAACATGGAAGAAACTTACATGTCCATCGACAGATGAAAGGATAAAGAAGTTGTGGTACATTTATACAATGGAATATTAGTCATAAAAATGAACAAATTTGAGTCAGTTCTAGTGAAGCAGATGAACGTATACCCTCTTATACAGAATAAAATAAGTCAGGAAGAAAAAAATCAAGTATCATATATTAATGCACACATATGAAATTTAGAAAAATAGTACTGATAAACCTAGTTGAGAACGGACTTGTGGACACAACAGGGGAAGGTGAGGGTGGGATGAATTGAGAAAGTAGTACTGATGCATATAGACTATCATGTGTAAGACAGATGGTGGGAAGTTGCTAAACAATGCAGGGGGCCTAGGCTGGTGCTCTGTGCTGACTTAGCTGAATGGGATTTGGGAAGGGGAGGGAGGCTCAGGAAGGAAAGGATGTACATATAATTATGACTGATTCTCATTATTGTATGGCAGAAACCAACATAAAAGTTTAAAGAAATTTTCCACCAATAAATAAATAAATATATCCCAGGGTGGGGAGGGGAGAAGGTAAGTCTGAAGCTGTTACTTGCTTTTATTAATTAAATTCAATTTCTAGCAATTGGGGCTTCCCTAATGGTTCAGCAGTAAAGAATCCACCTGCCAATGAAGGAACTGCAGGAGACACAGTTTCGATCCTTGGGTCAGGAAGATATCCTGGAGGAAGAAATGGCAACCTATTCCAGTATTCTTGCCTGAAAAATCCCATGGAAAGGGGAATCTGGTGGGCTACAGTCTGTGGGGTCACAAAGAGTCGGACACGACTGAGCAACTGAATATACAAGAAATCTCTGGCAATTACTTTTGACTTGAAATCTTATAAGCACTAAAGATATTAGAAAAGTTGATGTAGTCCCTTCTACCATACTTCACCCAGTTCATGAGAGATGAGTCCTAAAACTTTTTTGCTGCAATATACGATGGACTAACACCATGCTGCTCACCATTAGCAGTGGTCACCCATAGTATTTTGTTGAAAGATACCACAAACCCATTCTAAAAAAAAATCTGATTTCTAAAACCATGGGTGGCACCAACTGACTTTGCACCAACTATCGATGAGTTGGTGCCACCAACTCACTTAAAAAGACTCTGATACATAAATTTGATGCATGTAATTTGTTTTGGAGATGATCCCAAGGAACATTGTGAGGAATTAGGTAGTTTGGATATGGAAAGGAAGGAATCAAGTATGCTAGTGAACACGCTACCTCCGTAGGTAACTGATTCTCAAACTTCTCAGAATTCTAGGGAGATGGTGTATATAGTTTTCTCAAGTGAATAATGAGAAAGCTGCATCATTGGTTTAAAACTGCTTTCTTAATTGTCATCATCTTGCAATTTGGGACTGCCTCACATTCTTTGCCAAGATAACACTGGGCCAAGAGTCATCACTCTTCATAGACAGTACGATAGATTCTTTCAATAAGAAATGATTAACATGTATAGAAACGGTATGAGTACATATGGGTATTATGTTATTAGTATCACATCACTCTGAACAAATTAATGAAAACTCTTCTGGGCAGAAAGTTATGTATTTAATATAACAAAGAAACTGGAGCTATGCTTTATTTTATGCTCTGTATGCATTCAACTATATTAACCATCACAGTACTTTTGAGGTAGGCTAAAATTTCTAACATCAAAAATGAAAACAGTAATCCTAGGATAACTGAGAGGAAGTAACTAAATATAGATTTTTCTGAATTCAATGGCCAAACTCAGGTGGTGACCAGGTCAGACTATTTTTATTATATGATATTAAATTATGTGATTAATTATCAGTGTCTTTTTAAATATAAAATTGAGCACCAATTGGAAAACAATAGTTTTTTGTTCAGTCTAATTAATAGGAAATCTGAATTTCAGATATTTAGTCTCAGCTGGTGACTAAAAGACAAGAAAACGGATCCTGGTAGAAAAGATTCAGTCTCTACAACTGAGAATTTTGTCCATTTATCCACTGAAGTCACAGATTTACAAAGGTGAAAAAAGACTTCAGAAAATGTAAAATGCAAGCGGCTGTGTAAGGATGTATTTATTTACAGTAAGCTTTCTGAGAGAGAATGAACAATATAACAATTATTTTAGTCAAGTAATCTTGTTGTATGTGGTTTCTAATTTTAGGAGTAAATGTTCTCCAGAGATTTTGTCTTTATAATCAACATTCTTTTCAATCCTCCTCATTGTCATCATCACCATACTCTCAGAAGAGTGTTTCACTTCAGTTCAGTTCAGTTCAGTCGCTCAGTCTTGTCCGACTCTTTGCGACCCCATGAATTGGAGCACGCCAGGCCTCTCTTTCCATCACCAACTCCTGGAGTTCACTCAAACTCACGTTCGTCGAGTCAGTGATGCCATCCAGCCATCTCATCCTCTGTTGTCCCCCAATCCCTGCCAGCATCAGAGTCTTTTCTAATGAGTCAGCTCTTTGCATGAGATGGCCAAAGTACTGGAGTTTCAGCTTTAGCATTGTTCTTTCCAAAGAACACCCAGAACTGATCTCCTTCAGAATGGACTGGTTGGATCTCCTTGCAGTCCAAGGGACTCTCAAGAGTCTTCTCCAACACCACAGTTCAAAAGCATCAATTCTTAGGCACTCAGCTTTCTTCACAGTCAAATCTCACATCCATACATGACTACTGGAAAAACCATAGCCTTGACTAGACGGACCTTTGTTAGTAAAGTAATGTCTCTGCTTTTGAATATGCTATTTAGGTTGGTCATAACTTTCCTTCCAAGGAGTAAGCATCTTTTCACCATCTGCAGTGATTTTGGAGCCCAGAAAAATAAAGTCTGACACTGTTTCCACTGTTTCCCCATCTATTTCCCATGAAGTGATGGGACCAGATGCCATGATCTTAGTTTCCTGAATGTTGAGCTTTAAGCCAACTTTTTCACTCTCCACTTTCACTTTCATCAAGAGGCTTTTGAGGTCCTCTTCACTTTCTGCAATAAGGGTAGTGTCATCTGCATATCTGAGGTTATTGATATTTCTCCCGGCAACCTTGATTCCAGCTTCTGTTTCTTCCAGCCCAGCGTTTCTCATGATATACTCTGCATATGAGTTAAATAAGCAGGGTGACGAGTGATGACAAAAAATAGTAAAGAAAGACATCTGCACTTATGCAATTGAATCTGAAATTTAATAACGAGCCTTTGCACTCTACCTAAAATTTTAGTGCCTTTATTGCACATTTTCAAACTTGTGTTTCTATTGAGTCCAGCTCTGCTGGAGAAATATATGTATTTATAATTTGGACCAATAATTCATTTTACTAACTCTCTTTTATTTTGATACTTAATAAATATTAATAATTTAATAAATGTTCAATTAAATATCTAAATATTAGCAATAAAAGTATTCACTCTTAAAGTAAATTCAGTGCTCAGGAACTGTGATGCTGTGTTCTTAACGCTTGGGATATAGTGATGAAAGCAAAGAAATTTTTTTTTACTCCAGTATACTATAAATCTAGTGGAGGAGACTAAACAGATAGCTAGGAACTATGAATTGGAATGTCTTATCATGCCATAAAAGGAAAAATAAAGGAAAAGTTAAAGGGTTATAATTAAAGACTTTTATAGTACATAGATGGTAAATATGGATAAAGTGATATTTGAGCAAAGACAAGAGAAAATGGCACATAAATTTAGTATGACTGAAGAAATTAGTGTCCTGAAAGGAGAAAGTAATAAAGCAAAAATATTTCTTGTCTTTGTGGAATAGTTTAAAGACTGTGATGATTAGAGTATAGCGAGGTGGAGAGAAACATAGAATAGCTGAAGAGAAGCTCAGAACTAGCTCATAGAGAGCTTTGTAGTCCATGAGGAGTTCTTAATTTCATTTTTAATGAGTTAAGAAGTTGGTAAGAATTTTGAACAAAGGAATGATATGATCTGATTCATACTTTAAAAAGAGAAGATAGAGAATAAAATGTAGGAAGACAAAGGATAATGGTGTTTGGATTGGTTAGTATCATTGAAGGTAGGGATAAATTGTCAGATTAGTCATATTTTGAGATTTTAACTGACAGGATGTGTTTGTCCTTGATTCCTGACATGTACATAGCTATGTTAATGTTTTATAGTAAACTGAGGGCTTCCTGTGGTCCCATTTATTTTGTGAGAATTTATCTAGCCTTCAACATTTTTCATTTCACTGGGTGGCTTATCCAAAGTAATAAATATGACAAGATAAAAGAGTTAACAGAAAGAAACGGATCAGAGTCTATCTCAAAACTGAGAATGTTNTGATCTCCTTCAGAATGGACTGGTTGGATCTCCTTGCAGTCCAAGGGACTCTCAAGAGTCTTCTCCAACACCACAGTTCAAAAGCATCAATTCTTAGGCACTCAGCTTTCTTCACAGTCAAATCTCACATCCATACATGACTACTGGAAAAACCATAGCCTTGACTAGACGGACCTTTGTTAGTAAAGTAATGTCTCTGCTTTTGAATATGCTATTTAGGTTGGTCATAACTTTCCTTCCAAGGAGTAAGCATCTTTTCACCATCTGCAGTGATTTTGGAGCCCAGAAAAATAAAGTCTGACACTGTTTCCACTGTTTCCCCATCTATTTCCCATGAAGTGATGGGACCAGATGCCATGATCTTAGTTTCCTGAATGTTGAGCTTTAAGCCAACTTTTTCACTCTCCACTTTCACTTTCATCAAGAGGCTTTTGAGGTCCTCTTCACTTTCTGCAATAAGGGTAGTGTCATCTGCATATCTGAGGTTATTGATATTTCTCCCGGCAACCTTGATTCCAGCTTCTGTTTCTTCCAGCCCAGCGTTTCTCATGATATACTCTGCATATGAGTTAAATAAGCAGGGTGACGAGTGATGACAAAAAATAGTAAAGAAAGACATNAATAAGGGTAGTGTCATCTGCATATCTGAGGTTATTGATATTTCTCCCGGCAACCTTGATTCCAGCTTCTGTTTCTTCCAGCCCAGCGTTTCTCATGATATACTCTGCATATGAGTTAAATAAGCAGGGTGACGAGTGATGACAAAAAATAGTAAAGAAAGACATCTGCACTTATGCAATTGAATCTGAAATTTAATAACGAGCCTTTGCACTCTACCTAAAATTTTAGTGCCTTTATTGCACATTTTCAAACTTGTGTTTCTATTGAGTCCAGCTCTGCTGGAGAAATATATGTATTTATAATTTGGACCAATAATTCATTTTACTAACTCTCTTTTATTTTGATACTTAATAAATATTAATAATTTAATAAATGTTCAATTAAATATCTAAATATTAGCAATAAAAGTATTCACTCTTAAAGTAAATTCAGTGCTCAGGAACTGTGATGCTGTGTTCTTAACGCTTGGGATATAGTGATGAAAGCAAAGAAATTTTTTTTTACTCCAGTATACTATAAATCTAGTGGAGGAGACTAAACAGATAGCTAGGAACTATGAATTGGAATGTCTTATCATGCCATAAAAGGAAAAATAAAGGAAAAGTTAAAGGGTTATAATTAAAGACTTTTATAGTACATAGATGGTAAATATGGATAAAGTGATATTTGAGCAAAGACAAGAGAAAATGGCACATAAATTTAGTATGACTGAAGAAATTAGTGTCCTGAAAGGAGAAAGTAATAAAGCAAAAATATTTCTTGTCTTTGTGGAATAGTTTAAAGACTGTGATGATTAGAGTATAGCGAGGTGGAGAGAAACATAGAATAGCTGAAGAGAAGCTCAGAACTAGCTCATAGAGAGCTTTGTAGTCCATGAGGAGTTCTTAATTTCATTTTTAATGAGTTAAGAAGTTGGTAAGAATTTTGAACAAAGGAATGATATGATCTGATTCATACTTTAAAAAGAGAAGATAGAGAATAAAATGTAGGAAGACAAAGGATAATGGTGTTTGGATTGGTTAGTATCATTGAAGGTAGGGATAAATTGTCAGATTAGTCATATTTTGAGATTTTAACTGACAGGATGTGTTTGTCCTTGATTCCTGACATGTACATAGCTATGTTAATGTTTTATAGTAAACTGAGGGCTTCCTGTGGTCCCATTTATTTTGTGAGAATTTATCTAGCCTTCAACATTTTTCATTTCACTGGGTGGCTTATCCAAAGTAATAAATATGACAAGATAAAAGAGTTAACAGAAAGAAACGGATCAGAGTCTATCTCAAAACTGAGAATGTTGTGACTGAAGAGAGAAAGATGAAGTTGCTCTGGCCTAGAACAACTTCAGATTGTGACTGTTAAGCCTACCTCCTATCACTTAACTAGCAATTCCCTTGTCTTGGTTAATGGCAGTGAAATTTGCTGGGTATCAAGTGTAACCTTGATTGACCTTGATATTCAAGGCTTGATAAGGAAGTCAAGATGAAATAGAACCAGACAGGCATTTAAATAGTGCTCTGTTAGGGAGAACCTGATGAACTTCAGTTGTTAGTCAGCTTCCAACTGTGCTCATCAGCATTGTGGCAGCTGCCTCAAGGTATATCTGCTCTTGATACTGAGCTGTTCCAGTTTTCAAGATCAGAGAGTCCTGGAACTTGAATGCTAGTAATATCGTAGAGGCTATTTTATCTGATACAGAAGAAAATTAAGATGTAAACATCAAAGATAATCCTCTATCACCACCAGCTGAATAAATGTAGAGCTGGAACTACTTTATACCTTCAGTGCCATAGGTGGACTTTCCCTTAAGAACACATCTGACTTTGTAAATATTTAATGAAACAGGGGTTTTAAATATAGAGAAAATGGAACTGGATTCCATCTATAATACCAGGACTGGTAACCATTCATGTGAGTTTGTTATTCTTAGCTTTGACAAGAACAATTTAATCCATCTATTTTGAGAGTTTTAGAGAAAAATAGTTTAAGTGATGATGGAGTATAGGCCAAGCTGATGACAGAAGGCTTTTGAATTTCCTCTAATGGACCCACTGAATATATAACTGCAACAGAGCAATATCACTCTAGTATCTGGAGAAGTCCAGATACTAGATGAATGACAAAGGACCATCTAAATATATAAAGTAAATATCAATGAATCTGAAGTGAAAAATGAATAGTAATAAATACTAGTAGGTGATTTCAATATGCCACATAAAAAATGGATAGATCATTAAGACAGAAAATCAATGAGAAACTATACTTTAA
>SJYM01009022.1:33944-52821 GCA_006410775.1 Tragelaphus imberbis
ACACACAGAAATGTCCCAATGTCAGTCAGCACAGCAAGGGCAACAACCATCTGTTCTATGAACCATGTGTCTGAACAAGAGATCTTCATCATAGGAGAAGCATCACAGAGAAAATGATCAATGACATTAGAATCACAGAATTCTATGTTTAAGCCCAGGCAGAGTGGTGGAAATACGACCAGCCAACCTGCTATCCAGCAACAGACAACAAGCCATCCACAGACTCTGATGTTCATGATGGTTGCATAACGTAAGGGTTTGCAGATGGCCACATAACGATCATAGGACATGATGGCCAGGAGGAAAAATTCTGTTATTGCAAAAAGAAAGACAAAAAATAGTTGACTAACACAAGCATTATAGGAAATAGTCTTGTCCCCAGTTGATAAGCTGTATAAGAATCTGGGAATGCACACCGTGGTGAATAAGGTTTCTAAAAAGGAGAAGTGTTTGAGGAAAAAGTACATGGCTGTTTTAAGGCGAGAGTCTATTAAAGTGAGTATAATGATAGTTAGATTCCCAGTGACACTCAATAAGTATGATATAAACAGAAATATAAAAATCAAAACCTGCATTGGAGGATCATCTGTCAGTCCCAGCAATATGAATGTAGGTAATGCTGTATGGTTTCTCATTGCTGACTTATACTTATCAAACTTCTCAGAAACTCAAGTGACATTGAACTGAGAAAAGTTGCATGAAATTATGAGGCCATGGCTATTCGGTGAAAATATCCAATCAATGCAATGAATAGTCATTTTCTTCTATGAGTTATGCTAATGATGAGTCAAAACTTCGGAATTCTCAGCTATTTTGATGTGCATTATAGGAAAGCTTATGATCATGTTTTTCTGAAATGTTTTTACTAGTGTGCATATACCACCTTGCATACTCTCACTAGTCTATTTTTTCAATTAATCTAAACTCTGTCCTTTATTCTCTGAAATATATTAAGCTATAGAATTAGAAATGTAATCCATGTGATACTATTTTGTAGATTTTATAATGTTCTTTTGCACCTAATAATTCTTTACTATTCACAAGTTTGAATGAGCGCACATGTTTTTTGAAGTGTGGGCTCCTGTTAAATGCAAATAAATGGTGGAGTTTAACATTTTATACAGAGTCTGAATGTCATGTGTGCAATATTTGAATGTTTGCTGTTACTGCAATGATGAAAAAAGTTATTTCCTTTTATATATTTTACTTTTGGTATCAGAATTTTCATCCAAATAATATCCATTTGCTTTCCAGTCTTGCTATTCATCTTGAAGTTTCTACATCAATATCCAACTTTCCTTCCATTTTTCACTCTAATAGATCATGGTGTTTGATAAGTACTACATAAACAAGTTTCTTGCTGCTGTATTGGGTAAAAAAACTATTATATGCCAAAACTAAAAACTCTGAAGAATTTAATCTCAATTGTTAGTACTTGCAAGGTCACAAAGGACGAGAGGAGACAGGATGAGACACAGATTGGAGGCGACTTAAGGACACATGACATTTCCTTTTCAAATAGTAATTTACATTGGATCCTGCAACAGAAAATGGAAAAAGTGGTAAAATTAAGAAAATCCAAACAAAATAATTATTTAATTAATTTAATTTATTTCCTAGGTAATCCTTCTTTCCTCTGAGACCCTGAAATCCTATGATTCCCAATAAGTCTCTTCCTATGCCTCTAGGGATTCACAGGCCCCAGTGAGGGAAGCAGCACTTTACACATGCTCAGTCTGAGGGATCCCAGATGGAGAGTCAGTAGTCAGCATGTAGCCCCTGCTCTAGGCTGTACTAGTGGGTGGCCAGGGAGCACAAAGGACCTGTCACAGCAGAAGCAGCAGCAACCTAGGTGCCTACCCTAGCCTGGCCATGAACTGGATCCATGCTTAAATCTCCATTTTAATTATTAACATTTATATACAGTGTATACAATGCTGTTAAAGTACTGCACTCAATATGCCAGCAAATTTGGAAAACTCAGCAGTGGCCACAGGACTGGAAGAGGTCAATTTGCATTCCAATCCCAAAGAAAGGCAATGACAAAGAATGTTCAAACTACTGCAGTTCACATTCACAATTACACTCAATTCATATGTTAGCCAGTAATGCTCAAAATTCTCCAAACCAGGTTTCAACAGTACATGAACTGAAAACTTTCACATACTCAAGCTGAATTTATAAAAGGCAGAGGAACCAGAGATTAAATTGCCAACATCTGTAGGATCATAGAAAAAAAGCAAAATTCCAAAAACATCTACTTCTGCCTCATTGACTATGCTAAAGCCTTTGACTGTGTGGATCACAACAAACTGTGGAAAATTCTTCAAGAGATGGGAATATAAGATCATCTTATCTGCCTCCTGCAAAACCTGTATGTTGGTCGAGAAGCAACAGTTAGAACGGCACATAGACAACATATACGTTCCAAATTGGGAAAGGAGTATGTTAAGCCTGCATTGGGGAAGGCAATGGCACCCCACCCCAGTACTTTTGACTGGAAAATCCCATGGACGGAGGATCCTGGTAGGCTCCAGTCCATGGGGTCGCTAAGAGTCGGACACGACTAAGCGACTTCACTTTCACTTTTCACTTTCATGCATTGGAGAAGGAAATGGCAACCCACTCCAGTGTTCTTGCCTGGAGAATCCCAGGGACGGGGGAGCCTGATGGGCTGCCGTCCATGGGGTCACACAGAGTCAGACACGACTAAAGTGACTTAGCAGTAGCAGTAAGCCTGCATATTGTCACCCTGCTTATTTAACTGATATGTAGAGAACATCATGTGAAATGCTGGGCTCTATGAAGCACAAGAGGGAATCATGATTGCCAGGAGAAATATCAATAACTTCAGATATACAGATGAATCACCCTTATGGCAGAAAGTGAAGAGTAAAAAAAGNTCCTTTTCAAATAGTAATTTACATTGGATCCTGCAACAGAAAATGGAAAAAGTGGTAAAATTAAGAAAATCCAAACAAAATAATTATTTAATTAATTTAATTTATTTCCTAGGTAATCCTTCTTTCCTCTGAGACCCTGAAATCCTATGATTCCCAATAAGTCTCTTCCTATGCCTCTAGGGATTCACAGGCCCCAGTGAGGGAAGCAGCACTTTACACATGCTCAGTCTGAGGGATCCCAGATGGAGAGTCAGTAGTCAGCATGTAGCCCCTGCTCTAGGCTGTACTAGTGGGTGGCCAGGGAGCACAAAGGACCTGTCACAGCAGAAGCAGCAGCAACCTAGGTGCCTACCCTAGCCTGGCCATGAACTGGATCCATGCTTAAATCTCCATTTTAATTATTAACATTTATATACAGTGTATACAATGCTGTTAAAGTACTGCACTCAATATGCCAGCAAATTTGGAAAACTCAGCAGTGGCCACAGGACTGGAAGAGGTCAATTTGCATTCCAATCCCAAAGAAAGGCAATGACAAAGAATGTTCAAACTACTGCAGTTCACATTCACAATTACACTCAATTCATATGTTAGCCAGTAATGCTCAAAATTCTCCAAACCAGGTTTCAACAGTACATGAACTGAAAACTTTCACATACTCAAGCTGAATTTATAAAAGGCAGAGGAACCAGAGATTAAATTGCCAACATCTGTAGGATCATAGAAAAAAAGCAAAATTCCAAAAACATCTACTTCTGCCTCATTGACTATGCTAAAGCCTTTGACTGTGTGGATCACAACAAACTGTGGAAAATTCTTCAAGAGATGGGAATATAAGATCATCTTATCTGCCTCCTGCAAAACCTGTATGTTGGTCGAGAAGCAACAGTTAGAACGGCACATAGACAACATATACGTTCCAAATTGGGAAAGGAGTATGTTAAGCCTGCATTGGGGAAGGCAATGGCACCCCACCCCAGTACTTTTGACTGGAAAATCCCATGGACGGAGGATCCTGGTAGGCTCCAGTCCATGGGGTCGCTAAGAGTCGGACACGACTAAGCGACTTCACTTTCACTTTTCACTTTCATGCATTGGAGAAGGAAATGGCAACCCACTCCAGTGTTCTTGCCTGGAGAATCCCAGGGACGGGGGAGCCTGATGGGCTGCCGTCCATGGGGTCACACAGAGTCAGACACGACTAAAGTGACTTAGCAGTAGCAGTAAGCCTGCATATTGTCACCCTGCTTATTTAACTGATATGTAGAGAACATCATGTGAAATGCTGGGCTCTATGAAGCACAAGAGGGAATCATGATTGCCAGGAGAAATATCAATAACTTCAGATATACAGATGAATCACCCTTATGGCAGAAAGTGAAGAGTAAAAAAAGAGCCTTTTGATGAAAGTGAAAGAGGAGAGTGAAAAAGCTGCCTTAAAACTCAACATTCAAAAAACTAAGATCATGGCAACTTGTCCTATCACTTCATGGCAAATAGATGGGGAAACAACGGAAACAGTAATAGACTTTATTTTCTTGGGCTCCAAAATCACCCTCGATAATGATTGCAGCCATGAAATTAAGCGACTAGATCCTTGGGAATAAAAGCTATGACAAACCTAGATAACATATTAAAAAACAGACATTAGTTTGTTGACAAAGATCCATAGAATCAAAACTATGATTTTCCGGTACTCATGTATGGATGTGAGGGTTGGACCAGAAAGAAGGCTGAAGACCAAAGAATTGATGCTTTTGAACTGTAGTGTTGGAGAAGACTCTTGAGAGTCCCTTGGACACCAAGGAGATCATACCAGTCAATCCTAAAGGAAATCTGCCCTGAATATTCATTGGAAGGACTAATGCTGAAAGTGAAGCTCCAATACTTTGGTCACCTGATGTAAAGGGCAGACTCATTAGAAAAGACCCTGATGCTGTGAAAGATTGAAGGCAGGAGGAAAAGAGGATGACAGAGGATGGGATGGTTGGGTGGCATCACTGACTCAATGGACATAAATTTAAGCAAGCTCTGGGAGATGGTGAAGGACAAGGAATCCTGGCATGTTGCAGCCCATGGGGTCGCAAAAATTTGGACACAACTGAGTGACTGAGCAACACAATACAGTGTTAATTCCTTGGCAATAATTATTGCACTATGATTATGCAGGATGCCACCTTTAGGAGAGCTGTGTGAAGGATATCTGGGAACTGTCAGCATTAGTATATCAAATCTTCTGCAAGTACAAAATTATTTCATAATTAAAAATTTACCAAATAGAAATAAAAAAAGAAAGCCAAAAAAAGCAACAGTATGTTGGAGCATCTTCACATGAATTATGTATTTCGTACAACATGATTTCTCTTCCATTGGTTTCTACTTCTTCAGCTGTATTTTTTCATGATGTCCATTTTATTCTCTCCATAAGTAGATAAGATATAATTTGAAATCAACATTTACAGTTAAAATTATAGTTTAATATTAATCTGCAATGCCTGAGTTGCATGGATTCTATCGTACCTAAAAGCCAGAATTTTAGCATCAACTAAAAGATGCTTGCTCCTTAGAAGAAAAGTTATGACCAATCTAGACAGCATAGTAAAAAGCAGAGACATTACTTTGTTAACAAAGGTCCATTTAGTCAAATCTATGGTCTTTTCAGTAGTCATGTATGGATGTGAGAGGTGGACTATAATGAAAGCTGAGCTCTGAAGAATTGATATTTTAAACTGTGGTGTTGGAGAAGACTTTTGAGAGTCTCTTGGACAGCAAGGAGATCTAAACAGTCCATCCAAAAAGAAATCAGTCCTGAATATTCATTGGAAAGACTGATGCTGAAGCTGAAACTCCAATATTTTGACCACCTGATGCAAAGAACTGTTTCATTTGAAAAGACCCTGATGCTGGGAAAGATTGAGGGCAGGAGGAGAAGAGGACAACAGAGGATGAGATGGTTGGATGGCATCACTGACTCAAACATCCAGTTTGAGTAAACTCTTGGAGTTGATGATGGACAGAGACCTGGCATGTTGCAGTCCATGGGGTTGCAAAGAGTTGGACATGACTGAATGACTGAACTGAACTGAATAAGGCCTGAAGTGCTTTTTTAACCCACTCATATTACACTCTTGTGATGAGAATGTACATGTTTAGAAAGGAAATCTATCTGTGAAACAGCTCTTCAGTGTTTCCACCAAAGTGCTCATTCATTTTCTACAAACCAAAATAATGTCTTGACAAGTTTGAGTGGAGTCTGTTTCCTGATACAACTGTTCATTACCAGCTTCCCACTGCTGTTTTTGCCTTCACTAAAGTGATGCTGATGTATGTAGATTTTTTCAAGTTTTGGCTTAGTTTGACTACCTGAGAAAAGCTTTCTAGCCTACTATGCTTATCTCTTTGCTACCTCTAAACATGTGAATGCAATTTTGTTAGCATTGCCCTATGTTTTGTTCTTTGAGATTCCACAACAGCTAGCACTATTCAAAGTTTAGGGAGTGCAAT
This sequence comes from Tragelaphus imberbis, assembly GCA_006410775.1. Taxonomy (NCBI): domain Eukaryota; kingdom Metazoa; phylum Chordata; class Mammalia; order Artiodactyla; family Bovidae; genus Tragelaphus; species Tragelaphus imberbis. The sequence goes on from SJYM01009022.1 coordinate 40,352, forward strand.
AAACACGTTTATTATAAAATTTACAAATTTTATATGTGCATGTGACTCAGAACAAGCAGCTTGCTTTCTCAACTAGTGAAATTTCCCTTCTCTTTTATGATAATAAGACTCTAAGTGCTTGGAATTCTTTAATATTAGTATGTAATCTCACACGGATATCCCCAATTTTCTTCAACAAAGGGCCAATTAGATGCTTTTGTGTTTTAGATTTAGTGAGGTATAAATGATGTAAAAATGCACATACTTAATATATATGCTATATATAATCTCTGTTGTCCGGTCTCCTTCATTTTAAAAATGAGGTCTTTAAAATGTAAAAATCATTCTTTGTTCCTTGCAATACAAACAACAACAACAACAACAACAACAACCCCCCGGCTATATGTCACATTTAGTCTTATGCTAAAAGAAATTCATTTAAAATTCTTGTTTCAATCAAAAATTATATATTTGGTCTTCTTTCTGATTATTTACATTGCAGCTAAGTCAAATATTGCTTATACTTCCAGCATTGTCTGGATACCCTGTCATTTTTCTATGTTGCTGAATCAAAAGGCATTTGGCTTAGAAGTTCCAATTAAACAATTACTTGAAGTTTCATTTGGTTGCTTTAAAAATCCTCTTCCTAATCATTAAGAAAGGTTGCAGCTTCCTTGGTGGCACATGGTAAAGAATCCACCTGTCAATACAGGAGGTAAAGGAGACAAGGGTTCCATCCCTGTGTTGTAACAACCCACTCCAGTATTCTTGCCAGGAGAATCCCATGGACAGTGGAGCTTGGTGAGCTTCAGTCCCTGGGGTTGAAANGTGAAGAGTTGGACATGACTGAGCCACTTCACTTTCACTTTTCACTTTCATGCACTGAAGAAGGAAATGGCAACTCACTCCTGTATTCTTGCCTGGAGAATACCAGGGATGGGGGAGCCTGATGGGCTGCCATCTATGGGGTCACACAGAGTCAGACATGACTGATGTGACTTTGCAATTCATGGAGTCGCAAAGAGTCGGACACGACTGAGCAACTGAAATGACTGAACTGAAATGAGGAGTGTTTAAGGGTTCAGCTATGATTGTAGATTTTTCTTTTTTTTATTTGTTATGTCATTTTTTTGCAACCTATACTTTGAAGTTCTGTTGCTGGGGATTTCATTGCTTGGTTAGTTTGCTTCCATAAAAATGTAATATATGGTGGAGTAAGACAACAGAAATTCATTGTCTAACAGTTATGGATGCTACAGTTCCAAAATCAAGATATTGGTAGATTGGTTCCTTCTGAGGAAAAGGAAGCTGAGGAAGAATCCCATCCATGCCTCTCTCTGAGCATCTGGTGTTGTCAGTATCCTTGCAGTGTTTCATCACTGCAGTTTCAGATCTCTAGTTTTTGCCTCCATTTACACCTGGCCATCTTCTTCCTCCATATCTCTATCTTTACATCATCTTCTCACTATTTGCATCTGTCTCTGCATCCAAATTTACTCTTTTAATAAGAGCATCTGTGGTATTGAAACAGAGCCCATCCTAATGACATCATCTTAACTTGGTAGGAGGTAGGGCTGAAGATATAGGGGGCTAGGGTCAGAGCCAGTGTGAGTTAAGGCTTTTCTTCTGCTCAGTGGCCATCACTGTCTATTGGGGGTTGGATCAGGTTCCCAAGTTGCTGGAGCAGAAGACCTGAGGGTTGGGTCTGAGCTGGTCTGTTCCTTTTAAGTTTTGGCTTGCTTCTTNAAAAGTGTCAGATATGACTTAGCGACTAAACAATAATGGTGTCTAGTCCCACAGTTTAGCCTTAAGTGTTTAAAGAAAAACAGAGTAAAGAAAGTACAGGGAATGTTGTGCCTAAATGTTAGCCTACCTACCTCAACACCAGGTTTAAGGTCATTCAGAGATAGCACTGAGTTTCCAGTGGTGGGACAGGAAAGAATTGTCTCTGTAGCCCAAGGGCCTCTCCCCAGTTCTGTCACCACAATCCTAGGTATCCAACTCTCCCAAGCACCTCAATCAGCCTGGGTGTCCTAAGGAGACTAACCTTCAAAAAATGCCACCATTTTCTTCAGTCATTCATATTCTACTTTCTTAAAAACACACTCATGAAATTAACTGACATTGACCTTGATATATATGCTAAAAAGTGAGTTTTCATTAAAATGTGAAATACTATTAGTGGATGGGGTCACCGAATGATAATACATAAGTAAATAAGTCACTCAATGGACCTAGAATTCAAATATTTCATATGTAATTTTTATTAAAAATAAGGGTGAGGTAATGGCAGAGAATATATAGAGCATCTGTCTAAAATTCCACTGTATTTATATGAACTTCATTGTATTGGTATGTGAAAACTGCTTATCGATGACAGCCTTGTACTTGCTAATCACATTGAGAAGTCACACTTTAGAAGTGGTTGTTGAAACCTTCATAAAATATTAAAATGACAAACCATATCAGTTACTTTGTTAGAGAGACTGTTCTCAAGGAAAGCATCATTCTGGAGTTCAGAAAAGGTAAGGAAAATGACATTAAAAAACAAACAAAAACTTCTCTGATAGTTGTAANCTGTATTCCCCATCCTGAACCCTCCTCCTTCTTCCCTCCCCGTACCATCCCTCTGGGTCCTCCCAGTGCGCCAGCCCCGGGCATCCGTTATCAGGCATCGTACCTGGACTGGCGACTCATTTCAGAAATGATCTTATACATATTTCAATGCTATTCTCCCAAATCATCCCACCCTCTCCCTCTCCCAGAGTCCATAAGACTGTTCTATACATCAGTGTCTNTGATGGTCACTAAACCCCAAAGCTGCAAAGGGTGAAAAAAATCATGAGAAAGGTCTTATGGTGGAGAGAAAGGAGGGTGGTCTCTGTGCATTCTTAGGAGCACAGAGTCATACTCACAGAGGGCTCTGCGGTTGGAGAGTATCACTAAGTCATCCTCCATCCACACAAGATGAAGATTTTCTCTACAGAGAGTCTGCCTTCCTCTGAGTCCAGGAAGTCTTTACTCTGGAACTACAGAGCTAACAGTAATTTAAATGGCTAGATAGGGATCTCTCTTTGTTGTTGGGAAAGTTGATATTCTCATGTTTCTGGCAGAGGGGCATATTTCTATACTGACAGAATTTCCCCTTTAAAAAAATTGACCTAACTTTTAATTAAGTGAAACAAACAAATATGTCCTTGGTGGCCCTATCTTAAGCATTGCTAATGAATCTCTGATGTAATGCACCAGATTTGGGGATAGAGAGGGGAGCACAGACCTGGTGAAAATGTCTTCAGAGAGGCACCTGTAAATAACATTAGCATCAGTACAGGCCAAGTTTGCAATAATTACTACCAGGTTACAAGACAAAAGGCAACCTTCTGTTTTTTTTTTATTTCATCATTGTTAGGCATTTATAATATGATAAAGACAATTTTTACAATGTAGTAATTCTGCAAAAATGTGATTAATGGTTGGTGTCAGTATCACTGTTCAGATGATAGAGAAAAAATCTTTTATCAAAATAAAAGGCAGATTGATAGCTTACTGTTGACAGTTTTCAGAACTACCTCCCATATATTTATAATTCTTTGGCTTTCACATTTCATGGGCCTTTTCTAAAAAAATTTCAGGTATAGTTGATTTACAATGTTATGTTAATTTGTGCTATACAACAAAGTGATTCAGTTATAAATGCACATACATTCTTTTTTATATATTTTTTCCTTATGGTTTATCCACAGGAGATTAAATATATTTCTCTGTCCTATACAGTAGGACCTTGTTGTTTATCCATTTTATATACACTAATTTGCTTCTGCTAACCACAAATTCCCACTCATCCATCCTCCAACATGCCCCCTGTTGGCAACCACAAGTCTTTTCCCCATGTCTGTGAGTCTGTTTCTCTTTTGTAGATAAGTTCATTTTGAAGAAAGCTGAGCGCCAAAGAATTGATGGTTTTAAACTGTGGTGTTGGAGAAGACTCTTAAGAGTCCCTTGGACTGCAAGGAGATACAACCAGTCCATTCTGAAGGAGATCAGCCCTGGGATTTCTTTGGAAGAAATGATGCTAAAGCTGAAATTCCAGTACTTTGGCCACCTCATGCGAAGAGGTGATTCATTGGAAAAGACTCTGATGCTGGGAGGGATTGGGGATAGGAGGAGAAGGGGAAAACAGGATGAGATGGCTGTATGGCATCACTGACTGGATGGACGTGAGTCTGAGTGAACTCTGGGAGTTGGTGATGAACAGGGAGGCCTGGCATGCTGCGATTCATGGGGTCTCAAAGAGTTGGAAATGACTGAGCGACCGAACTGAACTGAACTGAACTGAATAGGCACATTTCAGAGAAGGTAATGGCACCCCACTCCAGTACTCTTGCCTGGGAAATCCCATGGATGGAGGAGCCTGGTAGGCTACAGTCCGTGGGGTCGTGAAGAGTTGGACATGACTGAGCCACTTCACTTTCACTTTTCACTTTCATGCACTGAAGAAGGAAATGGCAACTCACTCCTGTATTCTTGCCTGGAGAATACCAGGGATGGGGGAGCCTGATGGGCTGCCATCTATGGGGTCACACAGAGTCAGACATGACTGATGTGACTTTGCAATTCATGGAGTCGCAAAGAGTCGGACACGACTGAGCAACTGAAATGACTGAACTGAAATGAGGAGTGTTTAAGGGTTCAGCTATGATTGTAGATTTTTCTTTTTTTTATTTGTTATGTCATTTTTTTGCAACCTATACTTTGAAGTTCTGTTGCTGGGGATTTCATTGCTTGGTTAGTTTGCTTCCATAAAAATGTAATATATGGTGGAGTAAGACAACAGAAATTCATTGTCTAACAGTTATGGATGCTACAGTTCCAAAATCAAGATATTGGTAGATTGGTTCCTTCTGAGGAAAAGGAAGCTGAGGAAGAATCCCATCCATGCCTCTCTCTGAGCATCTGGTGTTGTCAGTATCCTTGCAGTGTTTCATCACTGCAGTTTCAGATCTCTAGTTTTTGCCTCCATTTACACCTGGCCATCTTCTTCCTCCATATCTCTATCTTTACATCATCTTCTCACTATTTGCATCTGTCTCTGCATCCAAATTTACTCTTTTAATAAGAGCATCTGTGGTATTGAAACAGAGCCCATCCTAATGACATCATCTTAACTTGGTAGGAGGTAGGGCTGAAGATATAGGGGGCTAGGGTCAGAGCCAGTGTGAGTTAAGGCTTTTCTTCTGCTCAGTGGCCATCACTGTCTATTGGGGGTTGGATCAGGTTCCCAAGTTGCTGGAGCAGAAGACCTGAGGGTTGGGTCTGAGCTGGTCTGTTCCTTTTAAGTTTTGGCTTGCTTCTTTCCCCTTTCTGCCCAGTTCCATGTGGATTTTTCTTGAAGCCTTGGTTGTATATGACTCCTGCCAGTCTCTAGTTAACTCTCAGTGACAACTGTCCTTCATGTGGCTGTATTTTTGATGTGTTCATGGAGGGGGAGGTAAGTTCCGTGTCCTCTTCCTGTCACATCTTCTTTCTGGGTAGAGTATTCTTTTTTTTTTTTTTTTGCTTAACTTTACAATATTGTATTGCTTTTGCCATTCATCAAAATGAATCCGCCACAAGTATACCTGTATTCCCCATCCTGAACCCTCCTCCTTCTTCCCTCCCCGTACCATCCCTCTGGGTCCTCCCAGTGCGCCAGCCCCGGGCATCCGTTATCAGGCATCGTACCTGGACTGGCGACTCATTTCAGAAATGATCTTATACATATTTCAATGCTATTCTCCCAAATCATCCCACCCTCTCCCTCTCCCAGAGTCCATAAGACTGTTCTATACATCAGTGTCTCTTTTGCTGTCTCGTAAACAGGGTTATTGTTACCATCTTTCTAAATTCCATATATATGCGTTATTATACTGTATTTGTGTTTTTCTTTCTGGCTTACTTCACTCTGTATAATAGGCTCCAGTTCCATCCACCTCATTAGAACTGATTCAAATGTATTCTTTAAAATCAACACACAGAAATCCCTTGCATTCCTGTACACTAATAATGAGAAAATAGAAAGAGAAATTAAGGAAACAATTCCATTCACCATTTCAGTGAAAAGAATAAAATACTTAGGAATATATCTTTCTAAAGAAACTAAAGACCTATATATAGAGTATTCTTGTTTAGGTTTTCTTTTCCTTTTGTTATTTTGAATATATCGTGCTGCTCCTTGTAGCCAGTAAAGTTTCTGCTTATAAGTCAGTTATAGTTCCTTTGTAACTTCTAATATACTGTTGATTCCTTCTGGTGTATTTAAAAATTTCAGTTATTGTATTCTTCATATTGGGCTTCTCTGGTGGCTCAGTTGGTAAAGAATCTGCCTGCAATATGGAAAGACATGTGTTTGATCCCTGGGTTGAGAAGATCCCTTGGAGAAGGGCATGGCAACCCACTCCAATATTCTTGCCTGGAGAATCCTGTGGACAGAGGAGGCTGGTGGGCTGCAGTCCTGGGTTTCCAAGAGCTGGACATGAATGACTAAGCACAGCACACAACTTTCTTCATCTCTGTTTCTTCTTTATATTTTCTCTTTATTAGCTTCTCAATGTGTTCATCCATTCTTTTACTGAGTTTGTTGAGCTTCTTTGTGATCTTTACTTTGAATTCTTTATCTGGTAGATTACTTATCTCCACATTGTTAACTTCTTTCTGGGGTTTTGTTTTGTTCCTTACTTTGGAATATATTCCTCTGTCCCCTTATTTTTCCTAATTCTTTCTATTATTTCTATGTATTTGGTAGGTCAATTATATTTCCAGATCTTGGAGAAATGATCTTATGTAGGAGATGTACTATGGTATCCACTCTCCTCTGGTCATCAGAGAGATATGCACTAGAGTTGCCCCCTGTGTGGGTTGTATGGGCCCTTCTTGGATACCCTCACTGATGCCTGCTTGCAGGTGGACAGGCTTTTCTCTTGGGACAGTTAGGTGCAGGGGCTGTGGAGGTTTGAAGCTGCTAGAAGCCTACTGGAGGTTGGGTTGAGTCCGAGGTGGTTGATGGTGAGCCTCAGGGGTTTCTGGGGCCGGTACTGGCTTGCTGAAGGGCACAACTTTGTCTTCTTTCATCTGGCTACTCAGTTTGCCAAGTCCCAGAACTGGTGGTGACCTGCTGGTTGGTTAAGCCCTCTGCACTAATGGGCTAAAGGGAGGATTTCAATTTGGCATTTGCCAGAACATGTGTCCTTATGGTAGAACAAGTTTTCAAAAATATCTGCTGCGTGTGTGTGTGTGTCCCCAGGGACAGTCCAGTAGTAGCCTTCTGCTTCTGGAGGTTCTCCAATATCAAAGCAAGTAGAGATCACCCAGGTTCCTTTCAAATTACTACCTCTGCTTTGGGAGTCAGAGTACGTCCTTTAATACCTGCAGCTGTCCCATACTCAAGTCCTGCTGGCCTTCAAAACAAGATATTCTGGGAGCTCATCTTCTGGGTGTAGTATCCTCAGACTGGGGACTTTGTTTTGTGGCTCAGACTCCTAACTCCCTGGGAGGATATGTGCATTTGTTGTTCACCTACCCTGGGTTGTGGGTCTTAACTATACCTCAACACTGCCCTTACTACCATTGTTGTTTCTTCCTTATATCTCTATATCTGTACCTCTATCCATCTATCTAGATAAATAACTAGAAGCGAACTCAGGATCTTCCTATCCTGCTATCTTAGCTCCAAAATGATTTTTTTTTGGATTCATGAATCATAATGGTTAATGTAGTTTTGAGAATTAAAAAGGGAGGGAGGAAGGAGAAAGAGAGAAGCGGGAAGATGGGAAAGATATAGAGGATTTGACACTAGGCTGACTGCCAAATCATTTTTAGCATAAAGTGATGAAAATCCTTAGGAGATGAAGGTTCAAATATTATTAATAAAACTTAAAAGCAAATTAACAGAGGCCCAGAAAAACTAGGCAAAACAGAGAATACAAAGCATAATTGAAATTGGCAAAATATTCTATTCCTTCATCTCAAGGAAGAAGTTTGGGTAAAAGTTGAGAAAAATAAAGACTTTCCATTCCCTGGTGGCTCAGTTTGTAAAGAATTTGCCTTCATTACAGGAAGCCAGTGTTTGATCCTTGGGTTAAGGTGCCCTGGAGAAGGAAATGGCAACCCACTCCAGTATTTTTGCTGGAGAATTCCATTGACAGAGAAGTCTGGCAGGCTACAGTAAATGGGGTTGCAAGACTCAGACATGACTGAAGTGACTGAGTACCATTTCTGGCAAAGCCTTGACATGCTCACATGGCCATCTGGAAAAAAAAATCATATATTTCCAAATAAACTCAGTTAAGACCATTCATTAACCTGGATAACAAATAGTCTGAGGTAATGATCAGATGACTAAAGCTATTCTTCTTCTTCTTTTTTTTTTTTTTTTTTTGCGGCACTGAGTGGCATGTGGGATGTTAGTTCCTGGTACAAGAATGTAGAGGGAACCTGTGCCCTCTACAGTGGAAGTATGGAGTCCTAATCACTGGGCCTCCAGGGAATTCCCTCCAAAACTATTCTTTTAATTATTTAAAATGTTTTATGAAGAAATAACAGTGAAAGCTTAATAAATCTTTACTAGTGTGAATTCTTGGAATGAATAAAAATGGATTACTTCATTAATTATAGGTATGGCTGAAATAGAAGGAATTGTTTAGGTTAATGATCCAAGTTACTTCAAAGGTTTGTGAGCAGAGCAGTCTGAGGTTATATTGGTGGATTTATTAAATGGTTAAGGGCAGAGATAATTCAGACCCTAAGAGGGATGATTCTTCTATTCCCTCTTTTACTTACAATTAAAATAGTCCTTTTGGTGTGGGGTATTAGAAATGCAGACAACTTTAGGTAGAACTTATGATGACAAGAAAGATCTAAGTTAGTATTGTTCAGACCATGGCAGTTGCTGTAATAGATTAGGTTCCAAGTCATGGGAATCTTTTTATCAATTTAGTCTCAGAAAATTAAATGAATATTCAGGAGACTGTATTTGAGTGACTAGCTCAGTTATCTCATAGGGTAAAAATATCTATGATGGGGAAAAAATAAGATTTATGTTATCCAAAAGAGAAGTAAAAAGGAAGTGAAAAGATGGAGTTGGACATAATAGTTGGATAAATCAGTAAGCAGTTCAGAGAGCTTTTGGAGAATAACATGAAAAAATGATGTTATTAAGATTCAGTAAATAATTAATAGTAAAATATAAATTGTAGGGTGTGAGAAGTCACTTTGGTTCCACACACACATCTTAAAAAGCTCATTCAGACTTACTGAATTTATTCAAGCCTGGAAGATTGTGACTGCAAATTTTTGTGTACAAGGCTAAATTTAGTCCCTCAGTTAATTTTATAGAACCTAAAAAGAAATTGGCTGAGGACCAACATCTACTTGCACATACCCTTGAGGGTTTCCTGAATATATTTCCTCTTATAAAATAATATAATTCAGTGTACCATAATTACCAATGTACATAAAGTGTCAAGAAAAGCAAACTATTGCATAGACATGTTATAGTCTATAATGTCTTCATCATAGTGGACTCACCAAAAATTGGAAAGGGCAATTTAAACACTGGTTATTCAAAAATAAGTGGCTGATGAATATTGAAAGGCTAGAATTTTATTTAAAAATCATCTACCTACAGTGAAATTAGAGGAGATAATACAAGTACTTCAGTGGAAAGTTTTATAAGACCAGAAGATAAAAAATAGGATGGGCAGTATTTCAGCTTTTCAACTTAGCATAGAGTATCTTTAGTATGATTTTTCTTCATATGTTTGTGCTGGGCTAAATTTGAATCTATGTGCATCTGAATCTGAGCAGGAGGCTGCCAACAGTTAAACTATAATATCCATACCATTGAATTTACCTTCATGTACTTGTGATGATGGGCTTCCCTGGTGACTCAGATGGTAAAGAATCTACCTGCAATGTAGAAGACAAGGGTTTGATTCCTGGGTCAGGAAGATCCCCTGGAGGAGGGCATGACAACCCACTCCAGTATTCTTGCCTGGAGAATCTCAAGGACAGAAGAGCCTGGTGGGCTACAATCCATGGGGTCATAAAGAGTCAGACATGACTGGTGACTTAGAATGCATTCACACGCTAAGTGGCAGGGATATTTCTGTGACACTTCACCTTTCAAATGTGATGACAACTCCTTGCACATGGGCCAGAAGAGAAGCATCACCAAGCTACTGTCACTGCCCATCCTGTGGGTGAAGACTATAGCTAACACGGAAAACCAGTCTCATTCATCATCCATGTGAAGTTTACAAGTCACTTCAAACATGGATATCTAGCAGATAGGAGATGAAAAAAGGGTGGGGTGGATGACATATTGAGCATAATTATAGGCCAGGTCTGGGCTTCTCAGGTGATGCTAGTGATAAAGAACCTGCCTGCCAATGTAAGAGACATAAGAGATGCGGATTCAATCCTTGGGTTGGGAAGATTCTCTGGAGGAGGGCTTGGCAATCCACTGCAGGATTCTTGCCTGGAGAATCAAATGGACAGAGGAACCTGGTGAGCTACAGTCCAAGGGGTCACAGAGTCTGACATGACTTAAATGACTGAGCAGACACAGCACATAGGCAAGTTCTAAAAATGAACCACGTATTTCCACACCCCTCTGTTAGCTATAAAGCAGCCTACATAGCCATACCTGACCGTATATGAATACGAGAGACAATGTGGTCTGTTGTGTTTCCAGGGAAAACAACCAACCTGTTTGGAAATAGCAAATTCTGCCAGATTAGAGTAAATATCCTCAGAGTATAGTTTTTGTTGTTGATTCTTGTTTCTTTTCTTTCTTTTTTTTTTTGGCCATACCCAGTGGCATGTAAGATCTTAGTTTCCAGATCAACTCATCAATGGAATGAGTGCTCCTGCAGTGAAAGCAGTCTTAACCACTGGGCCACCAGGGAAGGCCCAGCGTTTAGTTTTAATGAAGAGTAAATGATGAAATAGACAAGGTTCACAGTAAACACGTTTAAAGAGAAGTGAGAACGTCAATATGACTGAGAACAAATTGTATAGAGACAAATAGTATCAGCAGCTTCAGATTTTGTGCCTGTTCATCTTTCCTTTTAACTGGATTCATTGACTCATTTTTTCTCTATATCTTTGCATGGAATGCAATGTTTTTAACTGAGTCAAAAAATGCTTGCTTCACTTGCTTGTTTCTCAGTGTGTAAATAAAGGGATTCAACATGGGTGAAATAGAAGTAATAAGGAGCGAAATTCCTTTGTTAATAGCTACTTCACCCTTGGCAGAAGGTTTGACATAAATGAAGATGCAGCTACCATAAGTGATGGAAACAACAATCATGTGGGAAGAACAAGTGGAGAAGGCCTTCTTCCTTTGCAGGGCAGAGGGAAACCTTAGAATAGTACTGATGATATAAATGTAGGAAAGAACTACACACATGAGGGTGATGATGAAGGTCAACACAGCACACACAATAACCATCTGCTCTATCAGCCATGTGTCTGAGCAAGAAATCTTCAGGATAGGAGAGGCATCACAGCAAAAGTGATCAATGATATTGGAGTCACAGAATTCCAGTTCTAAGCCCAGCATAATTGGTGGGAGTATGATGATCAGTGCTGCCACCCAACAGAAAAGGATGAAGTTCTTGCAGACTGTACTGCTAATGATGGTTGTGTAATGTAGGGGTTTGCAGATGGCCACATAGCGATCGTAGGACATGATGGCCAGGAGGAAAAATTCTGTCACTGCAAATAGGTCTGTAAAGAACAGTTGACTGGCACAAGCAGCATAGGTGATGGACTTATCCCCAGATGATATGCTGTACAGGAATCTGGGAACACAAGCAGTTGTGAACGAAATCTCTAAGAAGGAGAAATTTTGGAGGAATAGATACATAGGTGTTTTAAGGTGTGAATCAATCAGAGTGAGGGTGATGATGCTTAAGTTTCCAGATACACTCAAAGTGTAGGACAGAAATAGAAAAATGAAAAGCAAAATTTTCAGTCGAATGTCATCTGTCAACCCCAGTAAGGTGAAGGTTGTTATTGAGGTTTGGTTTTTCATCTGTGATGGTTATCTCTTGCCCAATCTGCTTGAAAAAATAAAGATTTTGCATGAAGAACTTCAGCTTCCTGGCTGGTTTCTGAAGTCAAGAGAAGTAAATCTGAGAGTGACTCTGATACAACTGGTCATTGGAGAAGCAATCATATAGCACATGACAATGTTTCATAACCTCTTTGTGTCACATAAACTGCATATTCATTTTTAAATTGTGTTATGTCACACTACTGCTTCTAATGAATGTACACTTAGCTGCTAATTGATCATTCAACATATAAATAACAACGGGAAAAAAATGCCTCTATCAATATATTGTTTGAGGATCAAAAATTCTGTTTTCCTGAATGTCCTATCTCCATATATGCTTCTAGCAAGAAGTTAACATCCCTTTCAAAAAAAAAAAAGATGTGTATAAGAGACA
>SJYM01009022.1:53002-66301 GCA_006410775.1 Tragelaphus imberbis
GTCTTTAAGAAAATCCTAGCATTAAAGCTTACATATGTGTTAGCTATTATACTGACAATGAATTACTTATCACAGGAGAGTTTATCCTGTTTCAGCTTATCCAGTCCAGCCTCTTCAAGGCATGTTTAAAACTTTTTTACTGGATATATTTTCTGAAAAATTTATTTAAATGTGTTACAATCCAAACACTAGGAGTTTTTCCTCATAGAAAATTTATTTCAAAGTATATTTGCAATATTTACCTTTGTGCTTTCCAGCTACTGTTAGAATAGAATATATTATGTATTTTCATGTTTCCTAGGATATGCTTGTGCAACAAAAATTTCTCCCCAATTTGCAAATTGTATTCTGGAACTGTATCATTGGGTGGATTACTTTATTTCTGATTCCATTGCCAATGAAAACATTAAAGCCTTCTAACTAGATTCTACAGTTTTATATTCTCTTTGCTGTTCTGTGCTTAGTCATTCATTTGTGTCCAACTCTTTGTGATCCCATGGACTGTAGCCGGCCAAGCTCCTCTGTCTATGGGGATTCTCTAGGCCAGAATACTGGAACGGGTTGCCATGCCCTCCCTCAGGGGATCTTCCCAACTCAGGGATAGAACTCAGGTCTCCTGCATTACAGGAGGATTTTTTACCATCTGAACTACCAGGGAAGGCTTAGCTCATGAGTACATTCTCTTTTTCCATCAAAAGGGTCTCATTAAGAGCAATTTTTGATATTAAAATTATAAACTGAATTCTATTATTTGTTTCTAAACACATTTGATAACAATATCTGCCCACCCTATGTATTTTTTAAGTAATATTTTGCTTCAAAATTTATTACAGAGAAAGGAGGGAATGTTAAAGTATGTTCATAGACCTGAAAAACCATATCCATGACTTTTAATATGTTTTTGGTCAAGCTTATTTCAGCTTGAAATACACTCAATCACATTATTATGAATGTCATTTAGCAGTATCCAGTTTAACAAAACTTTGACAGTTCTGAATGATACTTCTACATTTACCTTCCATCTATATGATAATTGTTTCCTCTGTCTTTTTAACCATTTGTATATCAACTCACCTGATTTCACTAATTACGCTATTCCTCACAAGGTCACCACTAGTCTGTCTCATTTCACTCATTAAACACAATTCAGTCTTCATTTCACTCAAACTCTCAGCTACATGTAAGAGAATAAACTGCCAACTTGCAAAAGTGATGATGGCATAATTTCCCCTATCACATATTTTCCTGTTTCTTTCTACCATTCTGGTCTGTTTTCCATTTTCCTTGGTGGTGACTTTTGATAACCATTCTGTTAATGGATTGACCTGCAATTTCTTTTCTAGGCAATCTGTTCTTTCACTCTGTTATCTCTTGAAGAGATTCTCATAAATAAAATGACTTCCCTTAGGTTGATAATTCCCAAATTTATATATGCAGGGAAAATGCTTCCTACAGTATTCTGACTTCAACATTAAACTTATTCTTGGACACATAGATCACACACAGAGGGTTTGAATTTAGACTTTTCTTTGGACAATTGACTTCTGTATCTTGTGCTTTTTTCAAGTGCAAATTGAGATGAAAATAATATATACATTATAGGATTGTACTGATAAATGTAGATAATACATAAAATATCTATAGCTGTGACCGGAACATGGGGAACACTCATTACTATTTGCTATATTAAGCATTCCTATTTCATTTCTTCATTATTTCCTTTTGAGTGACCTCTAGATGTATCCATTTTGAGATCTTAAATATGGCACTCATTTAAACATCATAGAGAAATATTTCCTTCTCTGTAAATCCCGTCATATAAGGACATTCTTAATTCTTCCTCTTTCTTTACTCTCATCTTCAGTTTATCATCAAGTCTTGTGATTCCTTAAATTTTTCCTTGCATTTCTTACACACTTTTTCCTTTTTAGCCTGTTTCTCCCATGACAATTATAACATGGGTATCTTTATCTCATAGCTGAAATATTGCAAAAGTATATTAACATATGCTCAGCATATATCATTACTTCTCTTCAAGATTTTAAAAGCAAAACAATCAGAATCACTTTTCTAAAGCCCAGAATATGATAATTATCTCCTAAGTGTTGTGAAAATAATAATCAGAAGTTACCTCATACTAGATAGTTCCTTAAAGCTCATGGAAGTTAATTCATTTAGGCTCTAGCTAAGGTTTCTGAAGAGGAAGATACAGAACATGTGCTTGGATTTTGAATTTCAAGTGCATAGCATTTAAGTTGTTTTAAGGTAATAAATATTTGAGTAAACAAATAAATATTATATTTGCCTTAAATATTGAATATAAAATATTTTTCTTTAAAATGATTTAGTGGGTTTTTAGAGTGACCTTTAAGAAGATCTTTAAATTTTTGTATCAACCTAATAGGTAAAATTCAACTGATCTTTTGAGACTGCCTTTACTATTAAGCAGATATGAGTGACTCTCTGTTGCTTTCTTGTGGACTGAAGTGTAGGGAGAGGAAGTTTACTTCCTGTGCTTTTTACACAGCTTGTGGAGTGAGATGCAGTGTTTTTATTTCCCCTTTTCTCTTTAGCCTGTTTCCCCCATGATACCGAGTATATGGAGTTATTGTGCATATTGATTGAGATAATCCATGCAAAGTGACCGACAGATGGTGAGTTAAAGTCACTTCCCCTACTTTTTCTCTCCTTTTCTTCCTTCTTCTCATTTTCTTTTTGCTCCATAACTTATGCTAACTGTTACTTATATTGATGTATGATGACATTAAGGGCTTCCCTGGTAGCTCAGTTGGTAAAGAATCTGTCTGTAATGCAGGAGATCTCAGTTTGGTCCCTGAGTGGGGTATATCCCCTGGAGAAGGAAATGGCAACCCACTCCATTATTCCTGTTGGGAAATACCACAGACAGAGGAGCCTGGTGGGCTACACTCCATGGGGTCGCAAAAGCTGGACTTAGCAACTAAACCACCATGATGACATTAATCCATAAAGCTCTTGTGTTCCTTTCCTGTGTTCTGTCTAAAGTTATAAAGTTGGTGGACTTCCATGCCTCTGTCAACCTTTTCAGTGCTCTGTGGAAGTACTACGGGGAAGGCAATGGCACCCCACCCCAGTACTTTTGCCTGGAAAATCCCATGGATGGAGGAGCCTGGTAGGCTCCAGTCCGTGGGGTCGCTAAGAGTCGGACACGACTGAGCGACTTCACTTTGACTTTTCACTTTCATACATTGGAGAAGGAAATGGCAACCCACTCCAGTGTTCTTGCCTGGAGAATCCCAGGGACAGGGGAGCCTGGTGAGCTTCCGTCTATGGGGTCGCACAGAGTCGGACACGACTGAAGCGACTTAGCAGTGGAAGTACTAAAGGCAGATTCCAGAGACCTAAAATTTTGAACACAAGGCAATAGATATTCCACATTTCTTTCTCAGCTATCATTGAGTAATTATTTGGGCAGCAGTTTTCTTTTGTAAATGTGGAGTTTATGCCATTTCCCCCCTTCATTCTAAGGAATAAAAGGACTTCCCATGGAAAGATTAATTCATTTGTTATGTGAATCATTTCACTTATTTTGCAGTCTATTCCACAAGAACCTAGAGATGTGTTCTGTTAAGGCCTAGTGAATGAAGGCTTGTTATTTCTATCAAGACAGTAACAAATAACATTATCAGACTGCAACAGGAAATTACCTATGGTTAATAAGCATCTCTATAGAAAAGAAGCACTAATCTTGGCTTGAAAGGAGAAATAACTAGCTAGCAATCAGGTAAACTTTTAGATAGTATCATAAAGGAATTGACACTCTGAACTAAGCTGAGAAAATTCTAAAGCTCTCAGTGCTTTGTTGTGGCATCCCAACTCAGACCATAGTTCAGGATTCCCAAACTCTCCTGCCTTTCTAATTACTAATTCTTATCTTCTGTGATCCCAGGTGTTAAGTGAATGCTCTGATAAACCACTTTTATTCATGTGCATTTTCTTTTTAATATATTTCAAGGATCATTTGCTTTTATAGTTAGCTCACTATAATTTGATCACTAATAATAACATTGCTGGGAATTTGGCATTTTACATATCAGTTACATATGGGCATAAATATGTATTGGTTCATTAGAGTTACATAGTAGGATAGACCACTTCTGTTTATCATCCTAGTTCTTAGGAGCACTCATGAATTGATGTGAAACATATTTATTGAGACTTATGATTTGGCTGGTTCTGCTGTTGATACTGATAAAAAAGAGTGAACAGATAAGTAACACATCCCTATGATGTATGTAATAAATATTTCCAGTGAGTCTAATCCCTTCATATTTCATTCTCCTGATACTAAAAACCATTCAGTTCTGTCATTCAGTCATGTCTGATTCTTTGCGACCCCACGGACTGCAGCACACCAGGTCTCCCTGTCCATCACCAACTCCCAGAGTTTACTCAAACTCATGTCCATTAATTCAAAAACACTAGAAATAACTATTTTCTTTTTGGAAATATCCAAATTAATTCATTGCCATCTCTGATGTTTATTTAAATAGATAAGTCTGATATTTTGCAGAAACTAAGGAACTAGTATCTTGAATGAAGAAAAAAAACTGATACTACCAAAGAAGAACATACTTACCCTAGTGGAACATAACCATGGCTTTAGTTGACTGTGTAATCTTCATTGTCCTCGAGATGAAACTGAAATTATAAGTGGTCTTAAATACATGCACAAATGCCCCTCTCATGAGGACATACATATTCACCATATTTTGCAGTGGATAATACTCTCTGAGTTGTCAACAAACTCTCATTAAGGATTCTATTCCACTTTAAATCTAGGAAACAATTTTTATGTCTCAAAGCTGAAATAAAAAGTCATTTATTTTAATGTCTGAGAAATACATTTGTAGATTTTGAAAATATAATTTCTGATATCTCTTGGCAAAGATAGTTTTTTACACAGTGAAATAAGATGAATGTTTTATTATTTTAGACTCTTATGGATGTTCTTATGGATGTTTCTCTGGGTGGATAAATAAAGTGTGACTAAAGCTCAAAAGTGACTAATGAATCTAATATGCACTGAATTTTGGCAAAATATGTAACAGAGGCAGCAGTGGGAATCGGGTCCTTGGAGACAGTAAGATGCACCAATTTTATTAGATACATTCTAAGTGTAAAACAATAATGTTCTGATGGAAAGATATTTCTGGATACTCTTCAACTCATATGATAAAGCATTAAGAAAACATATCAAAGTTGCTTTATGTCTATGTTTTCATGGGAAAATATTTACATATGTATATTTTGTATATATAATAAGTTGTATACATAAAGTCAGTTTCTAAGTCAGTATCTGTAATTATTGCCATGGTAAAACATATATTTGCATCACAATTTTTCTGTATCATAGTCTTTTAATAGATAAATCATTATTTAATATAGCTTCTCATATTTAACTACAATAAATATAATATTAAATATTTTATATACGCATCCTTATCTCCTTAGCTTAATATTATCAGAAGAGGAATTCCTGAGGCAAACCCGCCTACATTTTAGAATTCTGAAGTGTATTGTCACATTTTGCTTAAGGTGTGTAATACAACATGTTTATCGTGAAATCATTTGGGTCTCTCTTTGGTACTGCTGGGGTTATGGGATCTGATGAATTTCACCCTTACTTCTTATTTGAGTTCTGAGTCAACTAGAGAGAGAAAGTAAGCAAGTAAATGAAGATTAAAATACCAGTTTTATTCTATAAGTATTGAAAAGATGGCTTTGAATATCCCAATAAGAAAGTCTCAAGTTGGTGAGTTTTCTATATCTGTAGATAGACAGTGCTAGAAATCTAATTCCACTCTACTACTTGGGACAGACCATTGAAATGACTTTGAAGAGTCTGAAATATGTCTGTAGAAAAAACAATGTAAAGAGGAAATGGAATAGGATGGATATAATATATCATGTTGTTCAGTCACTAAATCGTGTCTGTCTGCCATTTTGTGACCCCATGGACTGCAGCACGCCAAGCTTCCATGTCCTTCACTATCTCCTGAAGTTTGTTCAAACTCACATCCGTTGAGTATGTGATGCTATCCAGCCATCTCATCCTTTGTTGTCTGCCGAGGTCCAGCCCCGGCTGATCCAGGGAGTTCACAGCGAGGACGGCGTCAGTGAGGATCAGGATACAATAGTTTTAATTAGAGATATAAAGAATAATAGAATAAGGATAGCTCAGTAGGAAAATTCAGTGGAGAAAAGAGGCCGAGTCACTTGGTTTACGCAGGAGACCAATAAAACTTCCAGACAAGAAGATTGCACCACTTACATAGGCCACAGGTGTCCTTCCGTNATAAGAAAGTCTCAAGTTGGTGAGTTTTCTATATCTGTAGATAGACAGTGCTAGAAATCTAATTCCACTCTACTACTTGGGACAGACCATTGAAATGACTTTGAAGAGTCTGAAATATGTCTGTAGAAAAAACAATGTAAAGAGGAAATGGAATAGGATGGATATAATATATCATGTTGTTCAGTCACTAAATCGTGTCTGTCTGCCATTTTGTGACCCCATGGACTGCAGCACGCCAAGCTTCCATGTCCTTCACTATCTCCTGAAGTTTGTTCAAACTCACATCCGTTGAGTATGTGATGCTATCCAGCCATCTCATCCTTTGTTGTCTGCCGAGGTCCAGCCCCGGCTGATCCAGGGAGTTCACAGCGAGGACGGCGTCAGTGAGGATCAGGATACAATAGTTTTAATTAGAGATATAAAGAATAATAGAATAAGGATAGCTCAGTAGGAAAATTCAGTGGAGAAAAGAGGCCGAGTCACTTGGTTTACGCAGGAGACCAATAAAACTTCCAGACAAGAAGATTGCACCACTTACATAGGCCACAGGTGTCCTTCCGTTGTTGAGGTAATGGGGAGTTAGCATTGTCAGCCTTCTGGGTCTAAGGGGTCATGTGAGGTCAATGTGCTTGTAAGTGGCACACAGTTAAATTCTTCCATATGGTGGAGGTTTCAGTATCTGAGCAGCAGGTCAAAGGATATGGCTCAAGATTATTATCTATAGTCTTTCAGGAAGAACTAAAGGTCCTTGACTTTGTTAAATGGGTAAAGTACCATTATTTTGTCTTGCTTGACTGTTTTAATTCTGCATTTATGCACTGCTCTGATTCAATTTGTTCTTTGACTAATTTTTTTCTACAGACAAAAGTTAGACAGAGCACATGGTTGGTATTTTTTTTAGGAGGTCTCATAAGGTCTTGCTTAGTGACACTCAAGTTTTATGTCAAACTAAGTAAGCCAGAAAGAAAAGCACAAATATAGTATACTAACGCATATATATGGAATTTAGAAAAATGGTAACAATAACCCTGTTTACGAGACAGCAAAAGTGACACTGATGTATAGAACAGTCTTTTGGACTCTGGGAGAGGGAGAGGGTGGGATGATTTGGGAGAATAGCATTGAAATATGTATAATGTCATATCTGAAATGAGTCGCCAGTCCAGGTATGATGCCTGATAACGGATGCCTGGGGCTGGTGCACTGGGACGACCCAGAGGGATAGTATGGGGAGGGAGGAGGGAGGAAGGTTCAGGATGGGGAACACATGTATACTTGTGGCGGATTCACTTTGATGTATGGCAAAAGCAATACAATATTGTAAAGTTAAGCAAAATAAAATTTTTAAAAAATTGATTGAAGAAATATATACATGCATTTTAAAGTTATATTTCCCCAAAGCACAACTTATAAATTCTATATTTAGAAAGGGGAAAAAGTTAAAAAAAAATCAACTGTGGCTGACCGATTCTAATGATTGCAGAACTTTGTGGTATCTGTGCTAACTTTCCATATAGTCTTTTAACTGGTTCTTAAGTTTTTGTTATTGCTTGTTTATTTCATTTTCCACTTCACTTGGACCAAAGCACAGATTAAATAAAGCCATTTCCTTACATTTTATTCTCTATTTCATTTCTCTCTGTTCTAATCTTTATTATTTTCCTATACTTCTATATTATCTTATCTTTCCATGTTTTAGGTTTAGTTTTTCCTTTGTCTAGTTCCTCAAATTGTAAGGTTATGCTCTTGATTTAAGATCTCTCTTCTTTATTGATGGATATTTACATACCTAAATTTCCTTTGAGCACTGACTTTCTTGTTACTTGGGCCAGTTTTGAAAGTTATGCTTTGATTTACAGTCATCTCTAAGTATTTTCTAATTTCATTTGTGATTTCTTCTGTGGCTTATTAGTTGTTTATTTTATTTTGTTTAAAATATTCACATATTTTATTATTGATATCTAGCTTCATCTCATTGTAGTCAGAGTAAATACATTATATGATGTCAATGTGTTAAATTTGTTGAGACTTGTTATGTGACCTTCGATGGAAGTGAGTAGAGAGGCCACTACCTTGGGGACTAGAGATGCTGCTGTCATTGGGGGTGAAGAGACAACTTTTGCTGGATTGGATTCTGCAGTTAACCTTCAGCAGTTTCTGCCCTGAAGCTATAGCAAATGAGGCTTTCCTTCAGAGCAAAATGGAACCTTTAGGTCATAAATGCGGTACCTGAGCTGGGAATTAGAATACTCTATCTCAACCTTTCCCTCACTACTTCTATTAATGACTTTAAGACTAACCACCCAAAGTCATTATATCCCATAGTTTTCAAACATGTTCAAAAATATCAGAGTCACTTAGCTTCTTTTTTTTTTATGTTTAGTGATTTATTAAGAGTTGTTCTTGTTGTTCAGTTTACCCAGTTGTGTCCGACTCTTTGCAACTCCATGAACTGCAGCATGCCAGGCCTCTCTGTCCCTCACCATCTCCTGGAGTCTGCCCAAGTTCATGTTAATTACATCGATGATGCTGTCCAGCCATCTAATCCTCTGACACCCTCTTCTCCTTCTGTCCTTGATCTTTCCCAGCATCAGGGACTTTTCCAATGAGTTGTCTATGCACATCAGATGACCAAAATACTGGAGCTTCAGCTTCAGCATCAGTCCTTTCAGTGAATATTCAGGGTTGTTCTTCCTTAGGATTGACAGGTTTGAGCTTGCTGTCCAAGTGACTCTCAGGAGTCTTCTCCAGAACCACATTTTGAAGGTATCAATTCTTTGACATTCTACTTTGTTTATGGTCCAGTTCTCAGAATTGTATGTGACCACTAGGAGGTCATAGTCTTGACTATTTGGGCCTTTGTCAGCAGAGTAATGTCTCTGCTTCTGAACACACTGTTGCTTCTTGATCCACATACAAGTTTCTCAGGAGGCAAGTGATGTGGTCTGGTTTTTTAAAATTCTCTTTAAGAATTTTTCAGAATTTGTCATGATCCACACAGTCAAAGGCTTTATCGAAGTCAATGAAGCAGAAGTAGATGTTATTCTGGAATTTCCTTGCATTTTCTGTGATCCAGTGGGCTGTTTGATCCCTGGTTCCTCTGCCTTTTCTAAATCCAGCTTGTACATCTGCAAGTTCTCAGTTCACTTACTGCTGAAGCTTGCTGCTGCTGCTGCTAAGTCGCTTCAGTCGTCTCCGACTCTGTGCGACCCCATAGACGGAACCCCACCAGGCTCCCCCACCCCTGGGATTCTTCAGGCAAGAACACTGGAGTGGGTTGCATTTCCTTCTCCAGTGCACAAAAGTGAAAAGTGAAAGTGAAGTCGCTCAGTCGTGTCTGACTCTGTGCGACCTCATAGACTATAGCCCATCAGGCTCCTCAATCCATGGGATTTTCCAGGCAAGAGTACTAGAGTGGGGTGCCATTGCCTTCTCCACTGCTGAAGCTTAGCTTGAAGGATTTTGAGCATAACCTTACTGGCATGTAAAATGCGTGGAATTGTATGGAATTATGAACATTCTTTAGCATTGCCCTTCTTTGGGGTTGTAATGAAAACTGACTTTTACCAGCCCTTGGCCACTGATGATTTTTACAAATTTGCTGGCATAATGAGTGCAGCATTTTAACGGCATAATCTTTTAGGATCTGAAATAGCTTAGCTGGAATTCAATCACTTCCACTAGCTTTATTCATAGTAATGCTTCCTAGTGCCCACTTGACTTCACACTCCAGGATGTCTGACTGTAGATGAAAGACACCATCAAGGTTATCCAGATCATTAAGACCCTTTTTGTATAGTTCTGTGTATTCTTGCCCCCTCTTCTTAATCCCTTCTGTTTCTCTTATGTCCTTACCATTTCTGTCCTTAATTGTGCCCATCCCTGCAGGAAGTGTTCCCCTGATATCTCCAATTTTCTTGAAGAGATCTCTAGTCTTTACATTCTACTGTTTTCATCCATTTCTTTGCATTATTCATCTAAGAAGATTTCTTTTTTAAATCTCTCATTGCTTTTTTTGGGACCTCTGCATTCATTGAGCATATCTTTTCCTTTCTCCCTTGCATTTTGATCCTCTTCTTTCCTTAGTTCAGTTCAGTTACTCAGTTGTGTCCAACTCTTTGTGACTCCATGGACTGCAGCACACCAGGCTTTCCTGTCCATCACCAACTCCTAGAGTTTGCTCAACTCATGTCCATCAAGTGGGTGATGTCATCCAACTATCTCGTCCTCTGTCCTCCCCTTTTCTGACTTCAATGTTTCCCAGCATCAGCATCTTTTCCAATGAGTCGGTTCTTTGCCTCAGGTGGCCAAAGTATTGGAGCTTCAGCACCAGTCTGTTCAGTGAATATTCAGGACTGCTTTCCTTTAGGATTGACTGGTTTGATCTCCTTGCAGTCCTCAGCTCATTGTAAAGCTTCCTCAGACAACCACTTGGCCTTCCTGAATTTTTTCTTGGGCATGATTTTGTTCACTGCCTCCTGTACAATGTTACAGACCTCAATTGATAGTTCTTCAGGCACTCTGGCTATCAGATATAATCCCTTGAATCTGTTCATCACCTCCACTGTATAATCATAAGGGATTTGATTTAGTTCATACCTGCATGGTCTAGTGGTTTTCCCTACTTTCTTCCATTCAAGCCTGAATTTTGCAATAAGGAGCTTATGATCTGAGTCACAGTCAGGTCCAGGTCTTGTTTTTGCTGATTGTAGAGAGTTTCTCTATCTTTGGCTGCAAATAATATAATCAATTTAATTTCTGTATTGATTATCTGATGATGTCCATGTGTAGATTCATCTCATCATGGTAAAGGGGTTTGTATAACTCAATGAAGCTATGAGTCATGCTGTTCAGGGCCACCTTAACAAGAAGGATGGATCATAGTGAAGAGTTGTGACAAATGTGGTCTGCTGGTGGAGAGAATGACAAACCACTCCAGTATTATTGTTCATGGGATTCTCCCCATGAACAGTATATAAAGTTATTATCCTCCAATTAAAAACAACAACAACAACAACAACCACTTGAGGCATATTGCAATAGTTCTTTTTCAATGCGGTGTGACATCTCAGTGTACACTTATGCCAAAATTGATTGGTACTGCTGGTAATGTACACTGAAGATACCAGCTCTTGGTTAACTCCAATAATCTAATACCAATATCTTGCATATAATTCTTGTATACAATTGTGTACATTTAAGGTGGTAATACACCTAAGATTCAGTTCTTAGTCATGCAGGATATTTTATAAAGTATGAGAACCAATTGCACTCCTATGAGAAGTATGTAAGGATTCTTATTTCTCCACATCTCCCTGGGGGCTTCCCTGGTGGATCAGAAGGTAAAGAACCTGCTTGCAATGCTGAAGACCTGGGTTCAAACCCTGGGTTGGGAAGATCCCTTGGAGGAGGGCATGACAACCCACTCCAATATTCTTGCCTGGAGAATCCCCATCTTATTAAGAATCTGTATGGATGCCTCTTTGTGTGTCTGTAATCATATCTCATTTTCATATGCTTAATTGCCATTTAGTTTTTATTTTGTTTTGTTTTTTCTTCACACCCTGCATGACAGACTTTATTTTATTGGTCTCCAAAATCACTGCAGATGGTGATTGCAGTCATGAAATTAAAAGACACTTGCTCCTTGGAAGAAAAGCTATAATGAAACTAGATAGTATAATAAAAAGCAGAGATGTTACTTTGCCAACAGAAGTCCAGATAGTCAAACTTATGGCTTTTCCAATATCATGTATGGATGTGAAATTTGGACCATAAAGAAAGCTGAGCTTCAAAGAACTGTTGCGTTTAACTGTGGTGCTGGAGAAGACTCTTTAGAGTCCCTTGGACTGCAAGGAGATCCAACAGTCAATCCTAAAGGAAATCCACTCTGTATATTCACTGGAAGGAATGATGCTGAAGCTCCAATACTTTGGCCACCTGATGTGAAGAGTTGACTCATTAGAAAAGACCCTGTTGCTAGGAAAAATTGAAGGCAGGAGGAGAAGGGGAGAACAGAGGATGAGATGGTTGGATTGCATCACTGACTCAATGGACATGAATTTGAGCCAGCTCCAGGAGATAGTGGAGGACAGGGAAGCCTGGTGTGCTGTAGTCCATGGGGTCACAGAGTTGGACACAACTGAGCAACTGAACACCACAATGGCATGAAAGATCTTAGTTACCTGACCAAGAATGGACCTGTGCTTCCTACAGAGGAGTGTGTAGTATTAACCACTGGACAAGCAGAAAAATCACAAGATATTTATGTGAAGTACCTGCTAAAGATATTTTCTTTGCTTTTAAAATTGATGTTATTAGAGTATAATTTATACACAATGAATTGCAACCATTCAAAGTATAAAGTTTGAGAAATTTTGAAAAATACATCTATTTAAATAATCACCACACCACAAGTTGACAAGACCTATGATAACTGTGTTTAACTTTATGTGAAGCTGTATCATTTCACGTAAGCCCAACAGCACTGAATGATAGTTCCAGTCACTCTCTGTCCTCCTTACAACTTATTTTGTCAGCCTACAATCTAATTGTGACAATTCTCGTGAGTGTTAGACTTCGTTCAATTTGAGTATTCTAATGTTAATGATATTGAGCTTCTTTCCCTGTGCTAATTTGCTATTCATGCAATTCCTTTGAAAGAGTCTGCTAAATTTTCCTGATAATTTTTATTTCTTTGTGCATTGATAGTACATTGTTAAGGATGTTTGCATGTGTGATCATGAGGGGTGTTGGCCTACAATTTTATTCTTATAATTTATTTGCCTAGTATTTGTCTCAGGTTTATATCAATTTCACAAAAGACTAAAAATGTATAATTTCATCATATGTTCTGGAGCAATATTCATAGAATGCATTATTTATCCCTTTGATGGTATTCATCAACATCATTTTGAGTCAATATGATTTTGATGTTTTCTTTGGGAAAAGATTTTTAGGTA
>SJYM01009022.1:87194-101609 GCA_006410775.1 Tragelaphus imberbis
TCTATTGTTTGTATTTCTTTGTATAATAAAAATGTTGCTGTAAGTTTTTATATATCTTTATACATGAGATTGCTTATGAACACGAGACCAAAGGAGGCATTCTTAGTTTTGGGTAGAAAAGTTTTTATATTTGCATAGTTTTTGATATATATTTCACACTAGATGTATTAAAAATATATTTGGTCTCAATCTCGGAGAAGAAATAATTAGAATGAATATGACTGTATACCTGTGGAGGATTCATGTTGATGTATGGCAAAACCAATACAATATTGCAAAGTAATTAACCTTCAATTAAAAAAAAACACACAAAGTCTTAGCATCTTTGTACCAGAAAGAGTTCTCTTCAACTGCACAAAAATAGATGATTGATAGAGAATTTAGTTCATAATTTTGTTTTCCTTAGTCTAATTAGACTTCCTTAGTCTAATATCTTTAGAGGACCCTGGGAAAAATTGCTTCCAATAATGATTATAAGAATCAGAGAATCAAAAACCAATACTGCTATCAGATCAGATCAGATCAGATCAGATCAGTCACTCAGTCGTGTCCAACTCTTTGCGACCCCATGAACTGCAGCACGCNTGCCTGGCATGCTGTGGTTTATGGGGTCACAAAGAGTTGGACATGACTGAATGACTGAACTGAATGGAATTTTTGAATTGCAGTCCAATTTTATATTTTTAGAAGTTTTGTTTTGTTTTTTATTTTTTTTAGATTCCACATATAGTCAACACCATAGGGTGTTTTTCTTTCTCTGTTTAACTTATTTCACAAAGCCTTAAACAATGTCTTTCCCTCTTTTTTCTAAGCAAGTAAATCCTGTCTTCTGCTATTATTTATCTAGTCGACTGGGTGAAGTGTCCATGGCTGACAGACCCCCATCACAGACAGGAACATTAATTGAGGCTCATGGTAGATAAAATCTGATGGAAGACTGATACCCTCTGGGACAGTGCATTGTCATCTGTTGGTGACCATAACTCACAATGAGAATGTCTTTTTAAAGTCCTTTTTCACCACCAGTAGTTCCCTTCATATTTGATTCAGTTTTGCTTGGATCTTAAAACAATTTCGTCTTTAAAAATCAATCTTTTGCTTTTATCTGCATTCAGTCTAACATAATTATTAAATGTTTATTAATGATCATATATTCAAATTGACTAAAATCTGCCTTAAGAATTTAACTTTCACAAAATATTTTAATTTTGCAAAAGATCAAAAATGAATAAAATCTCTGTTATTGATGTATGCAGGTGTGCAGTGGATTTTATTTTTTGTGTGTCTGTGTTTTTTTGGGGGGGATTTTATTTCTGAATATTCAGCAAAAATCCTATTAATGGTTTCTAAGAGCCATCATTCTAGAAAAATGACTGTGGGTTATTCCTGTCAAATGCTAACATTAGTATTCATTGCAGTGTTTGGCTATTTAAGTATTACATGGAAGAGAGGGGTAAATTGGAAGATTGGGATTGACATAAATGCACCATTATATATAAAATGATAATGAGCTTGTGCTTAGCTGTGTCTGACTCTTTGCAACCTCATGGACTGTAGCCTGCCAGGGTCCTCTGTCTAAGGGGTTTATTCAGGCAAGAATACCGGAGTGGGTTGCCATGCCCTCCTCCAGGGGATCTTCCCAATCCAGGGGTCAAATCCAGATCTCCCACATTGCAGGCAGATTCTTTACCAATTGAGCCACTAGGGAAGACCAAGAATACTGGAGTTATACTGGAGTTGGTAGACTATCTCTTCTCCAGGTGATCTTCCTGACCCAGGAATTGAACTTGGGTCTTTTTCATTGTAGGAGGATTCTTTACCAGCTGAGCTACCAGGGAAGCCCAGATAAGTAGTAAAGATTTATTGTATAGCACAGGGAACTCTACTAAATACTCTGCAATGGCCTATATTAGAAAATAATCTTAAGAAGTGTGGATGTATGTATGTATGTATATATATATATATATATATATATATGATTCACTTTGCTGTATGTACAACTGAAACTAACACAACAATGTAAATCAACTATATTCCAATAATTTTTTTAATGAATTAAAAATTCTAACACTTTGCTTAGAGAAATCTGTCATAACATTCCTCATCCACCTCCCACTTTCTGCCAGAATATACATGTACATACCATGTACATAACTGAAGCAGTAAAAATTTTCATACTTACCCTTTAAGCAGTAAATTATTTCATGGCACCTGTTGATAGTTTATTTGAAGATACACACGTTGAACAGGAATATGCTAGAGGAGACGTGTGACTGCTAAGTTTTCTCAGGGAACCACACTCAATTAGAAAATTACTGAAAATGCTCAGAGCCCTCCTATACCATACAGAGCTTCCTCTGTGAGAGGCCCTGTGCCATTTTACTCCCAGAATATACGTTCTTCTCTTCCTAGCTAAAAGGAAGAAATGTCTTGTCTAACGGCTAGGTGTATCATGGGTGACTAAATAATTAGGGATAATTGATCTGCTGAACTTATTGGTCAGGAAAACATATTTGGCACCAAATATTATGGCTAGTTAATTTATGTATCCCACTTATAACAATAGTCAATAGAATCAACAAACAAAAGAGTCTTTAGATACCTAGGTTTAAAAGTCACTAAGGGATAAAAAGTTTTGGCATCCAACCTCACACAGGCAGCAGTGAGGATAGTGCCTTTGAGAACAAACAAATACAACAATTGCATTAGACACACCAAGATGGTGCAGGATAATAGAAGTCAAGTGATATACAATTTGATGTTTTCCTTTCAGTAGTAGTAAGGCAATGCAATTGGCATAAGAAGCCTTTTGCCACTTTCTTAAGTATCTCATGGACATTATGAAAAATATGAAGGTAGAAAGGAAAAAAGAATGACATAGAGATTACCATCACAGATTATTTTATAAAAGTAATNATAAAGCAGAAATAGATGTTTTTCTAGAACTCTCTAGCTTTTTCCATGATCCAGCGAATGTTGGCAATTTGATCTCTGGTTCCTCTGCCTTTTCTAAAACCAGCTTGAACAATACTGCTATAGCAACAGACTATTGAGAGGGTGTGTGACTTCAAGAAAAAAGCTAGCAATGTGCACTTACCTCATTGAATACTTTCTTATTTGTATACGCCAGCTACTATCACTTCTTTGTTTTTTGTTTGTTTGTTTTTTTTTACAGTTTGTAAAACACACTGTTAATTTATTGTCAATATTTATTGAGAACCTACTCTATATTCTGTGTCCTGTATCTCTTCAGGTTGAGGTGACTTTGGCTGAAAATGAAAGCCTACTTTTATGCAAATACAGGGCATAAGGCATTGTGATGACTCAGCTAAATGGCACCAGAGAGACACTGTCCAGCTTTGGGGACAACAGTTTACATTTATGGCACATGAAAGAATTTAGTCAAATGATGGACAGACCATGCAGGTGCCTTGACTAGGAATAGTAGACATAGGGTGTATACGCCTGTGACTTGACTTTGAATTACACATATACAACCATGGGAGTTGTAAATAAATCCATTTTTCTCAGGAAAGGTTGAAGTGAAATTCAATATTTATAGGAGTTTGTGTGCTAAATAAAATTTTCTATTAAGTGGCAAAGCAATTTAGTTCCCCATATGTGATAAAACATTGAAGTGGTTCTAACTTTAGTTGTCAAGGGGAGTGTGTAATTTCCTCGGTTCTGTCTCATCACAACAAAAATTTGAAGGGATGGACCAGCGTTACAGCCCTTGGACAGACCGTGTCATAACTCTCCGACAGATCAATGTTACAGAAGAAGAGAAAGAGAGAGAGAGAGCATGTGCACGCAAGAGAGGGAGACCGACCCAAAGGATGTGAAGAAGAGAGAGAGAGCGTGCACCAGCAAGAGAGAATTCTAAGAGACAGAGCGCCCACGTGGGAGAGAGCAGAAGAGAGTGGGAGAGAGACCCCTGGCCCTTTGGCTCCTCTTTTTATTTATTATTTTTTCCTCCCCTGGGCCTGCCTTATGTAAATTGGGCTAGCCAGGAGTGCTGTTTGTTCTACCCAACGTCCTCACTCCAGTCCTTGGGTCTTTCTTTGTTCTATTTTCGCAGGCTTTTTCCTTCCTTGTCTTTTAGCCACTGCCATTCTGGACTCTTTTTTTCCTATTCTAACTACCTAACATTCCCCCCTCAAGAGATGAGAGGCCCAATTCTTTGGGATTCGGGGTGTCGAGGTCTTTCTGGGTACTTCTTGCTGAACTGGAATGGCGAGGGGCATTGGGCCTCTCCTTCTTACTAGTCTCAGGCCTCAGAGTCCTTGTAGAGATATCCTTCTAAGGGTGAGTGATGTTTTCTCTGGTCAGCTGTAGTTTTATATATCCTTGTTGAACTGGCACTGCATATTGTAGCTTGTTGACCTGGGCAGAAACAAAACAGGTTAGACAATTGATAGTACATGGAGCAATCATTAGCAGCATCAATATGATGATAACAAAGACTAGTAGGGGCAGTAGCCAACTCGAAATTTCCATCACCAGGAGGATCCCCCAAAGAGGGATTGTAGCCACCCCGAGAACTCTCCAGCTCATTCTTTGAGGTCCTGAGGGTCTGAATGTTTTTCTTGAGGACTGTGAGACTTTCTTTGACTTAGCTGGAGGTATTTACCCAGAAACAACATGTCTCATTCAAGACAGCTCAAGTTTCTCCTTGTTCAGGGATCAGAAGATTTATCTCCTGTTTTGGAGTGCAACCCCTGCCAAGCTGTTTTGGTTCTTTAGAGCTGTCCTGAGAAATCTTATCCCCAGAAACTTGATTTTGGGGGTGTTCATTAAAATGGCACTCATCTGTAGTTCTGATAGGTATCTGAAATCTCCCAGTGGCTCACAGGTGTATCAAGTGTTCTCTTCTGTTTTCTTCCACAGCTTGACTTGTGAGTAGTAAATCCAGGAGTCATGTCCTGGTACCTTGACTGCTGTGGGGGTAGAAAGTATTACATGGTAGGGCCCCTTCTATTGGGCTGGAGTTAAGCCTTTGTGGACCCATCTTTCCAGACTTTAATTAGGACTTGGGTACCTGGAACATATAGTGGTGACTCTTTAGAATCTTTTGGGTCTTGGTTGACACCCCACAAGCGTATATCCTGTTGGAATTGCCCAATGGCCATGGTATAAGACCAGAGTGTCTGAGCCTCTGGATCTAGGAAGAGGTCACTGACATAAACAAAAGGTCTCCCATATAGCATCTATAAGGACGAATACCAACTTGTTTCTTAAGGACTGTATGGGTGCAGAGGACAGCTATTGGTAAAGCCTTCCATCCCAGGGAAGTCTCCTGGGTTATCTTTTTTATCGCTGATTTTAAGAATTGGTTGGCTCTTTCTACTTTTTCTGAAGACTGAGGCCTCTGGCACAATGGAGATAATAAGTAATGCCTAATGCTTTAGAGACCCCTTGGGTGACCTTAGAAGTAAATGATCTCCCATTGTCACTATCTAATGACCTGGCAGACCAAATCTCAGAATGATTTCTTGGAGCAGGTTTTTTTTTTTTTTTTTTTTACCGTTGCCTCAGCTTTCTCAGTCTGGGTGGGAAAATCTTCAATCCCTCCTGTGAATGTACATATTATGACTAATAGGTATTTATACACTGGAGAAATTGGCATCTGGGTGAAGTCCATCTACCAGTCTTCTCCTGGGTAGGTCCCACGTCGTTGGATAGGCTGGGCCAGCTGGGGTCTTCGAACTCCTTGGGGGTTGTTTAATTGGCAAGTGGGACAAGAGGAGACCACTTGCCTTATAGTCATTTGGAAGCCTGTTCCTCTGAAGGATCTTTTTAGTAATCTTTGGAAGGCTTTTTCCCCTAAATGAGTGGTGGCATGTAAAGAGTTAACCAACTTCCATTGGAGGTTCTCAGGTAGAAAAAGGAGTCGCTCCTTTTGGAACCACCCATTATGACTTTCTTGAAAGCCCTCACTCTTAGCTTTGAGTCTCACCTTCAGTATATGAAGGAGTTTCTCGCAAATTCGTCTGTGGAACTACGGTGGCAATCCCTATTAGGTCATTGTTCTGTAATGCTGATCTCTTAGCTGCCTAATCGGCTGCTTGATTCCCTTGTGCCACTTCTGTGATCTCCTTTTGTTGTCCTTTACAGTGGGAGACTGAAACCTGAGAGGGCAGATGAACTGCCTCCAAGAGTCTAAGGATTTGATCACCATATTTGATTGGGGACCCTCGGGTTGTCAAGTGGCCTCTTAGCAGCAAATAGCAGCAAGTGCATGTAGCACCGGGGAAGGCAATGGCACCCCACACCAGTACTTTTGCCTGGAGAATTCCATGGACAGAGGAGCCTGGTGGGCTCCAGTCCATGGGGTCGCTGAGAGTTGGACACGACTGAGCGACTTCACTTTCACTTTTCACTTTCATACATTGGAGAAGGAAATGGCAACCCACTCCAGTGTTCTTGCCTGGAGAATCCCAGGGACAGGGGAGCCTGGTGAGCTTCCGTCTATGGGGTCGCACAGAGTCGGACACGA
The DNA here is from genome assembly GCA_006410775.1 of Tragelaphus imberbis. Taxonomy (NCBI): domain Eukaryota; kingdom Metazoa; phylum Chordata; class Mammalia; order Artiodactyla; family Bovidae; genus Tragelaphus; species Tragelaphus imberbis. The sequence continues at coordinate 93,691 of SJYM01009022.1, forward strand.
CTGAAGTGACTTAGCAGCAGCAGCAGCAGCAGCATGTAACACGAGAAAGGCATACTTGAAACCAGTGTAAATGGCTACTCTTTTTCCTTTTTCCAGCTCTAATGCCCAAGTCAGGGCTATGAGCTCAGCTAATTGGGCTGAAGTATCTGGTGGCAAAGATTTAGCCTCTATGGTCTCAAAATTGGAGACTACTGTATATTTGTCTCTTATTTTTCCATCCAAGACAGAGCTGCTTTCATCAGTGTACCATATTTCCTCAGGATTGGTCAGAAGATCTTCCGACCATCCCTCTCAGGGTTTTGTTCAATGGCCCAAGAGTTTTAGGCAAGTGTGAAAGGGGAGAGAGCCCTTGAGGGTAGGCAGGAGGGTGGCTGGGTTAAGAATCTCACAAGGGTATATAGCGAGGCCTGGATTTTCCATCAGCACTAGATATCTGAGGATTCTTTGACCAGACATCCATAAATGGCCTCACCCATTTAGGAGTTGTTCCACTTGGTGACTAGTAAAAATAGTTCGTTTTCCCTTAAAAGAGAGTTTTAAAGCATCTTCCATCAGGACTGCAATAGCTGCAAGATTTTGAAGGCAGGGAGCGATTTCTTCCCAATAAGGGAGGACAGTCAGGGACTGCTAGAAACTGGTGGGAAAATATTTGTCCATCCCAGAAACAAGTGCTCAAGTGAATCTTTTTGTAATTGTTTTTCCTATACCAACCCAAATGGTACAGGTTTGGGAAGAGAAGGCTCCAGAGTAGGAGGTCAGGACAGAGTAGGTAGCCCATGTGTCTACCAAGAAATTCTTGGACCTACCTGTCACATCCAGCTGCACCCTTCACTCAAGTCCCATGATGGTTATCTGTGACAGGTGGGCTGGCTGGAGTGGGCCGCTTCAGTCCTGTGGAACCATCGTGAGGGAAAGCTTGGCACTTGACCTTGAGGCTCTTGGGTCCCAAGGGCAGAGTGCTGCCCAGTGTCCCACTTGTGGCATTTGTAGCAAGCCATTTTAGGAGACTTGTCACAGGTGTGGACACTCTTTGGCCCAATGCCCCGCCTGTCTAGAGATTAGGCATTTGCCTTGTGCTTTGTCCTTCAAGGACTTGGGGTTTGCCATAGCACTTCCCTGGAGGGCGGCCAGCATCTGGGCATGCTTATCTCTTTCTTTTTCTCCCTCTCCTGGGCCTTGGCCTCCCTNACACGAGAAAGGCATACTTGAAACCAGTGTAAATGGCTACTCTTTTTCCTTTTTCCAGCTCTAATGCCCAAGTCAGGGCTATGAGCTCAGCTAATTGGGCTGAAGTATCTGGTGGCAAAGATTTAGCCTCTATGGTCTCAAAATTGGAGACTACTGTATATTTGTCTCTTATTTTTCCATCCAAGACAGAGCTGCTTTCATCAGTGTACCATATTTCCTCAGGATTGGTCAGAAGATCTTCCGACCATCCCTCTCAGGGTTTTGTTCAATGGCCCAAGAGTTTTAGGCAAGTGTGAAAGGGGAGAGAGCCCTTGAGGGTAGGCAGGAGGGTGGCTGGGTTAAGAATCTCACAAGGGTATATAGCGAGGCCTGGATTTTCCATCAGCACTAGATATCTGAGGATTCTTTGACCAGACATCCATAAATGGCCTCACCCATTTAGGAGTTGTTCCACTTGGTGACTAGTAAAAATAGTTCGTTTTCCCTTAAAAGAGAGTTTTAAAGCATCTTCCATCAGGACTGCAATAGCTGCAAGATTTTGAAGGCAGGGAGCGATTTCTTCCCAATAAGGGAGGACAGTCAGGGACTGCTAGAAACTGGTGGGAAAATATTTGTCCATCCCAGAAACAAGTGCTCAAGTGAATCTTTTTGTAATTGTTTTTCCTATACCAACCCAAATGGTACAGGTTTGGGAAGAGAAGGCTCCAGAGTAGGAGGTCAGGACAGAGTAGGTAGCCCATGTGTCTACCAAGAAATTCTTGGACCTACCTGTCACATCCAGCTGCACCCTTCACTCAAGTCCCATGATGGTTATCTGTGACAGGTGGGCTGGCTGGAGTGGGCCGCTTCAGTCCTGTGGAACCATCGTGAGGGAAAGCTTGGCACTTGACCTTGAGGCTCTTGGGTCCCAAGGGCAGAGTGCTGCCCAGTGTCCCACTTGTGGCATTTGTAGCAAGCCATTTTAGGAGACTTGTCACAGGTGTGGACACTCTTTGGCCCAATGCCCCGCCTGTCTAGAGATTAGGCATTTGCCTTGTGCTTTGTCCTTCAAGGACTTGGGGTTTGCCATAGCACTTCCCTGGAGGGCGGCCAGCATCTGGGCATGCTTATCTCTTTCTTTTTCTCCCTCTCCTGGGCCTTGGCCTCCCTCTCCTGTTCTCTGTTACAAAAGGTATTGGTGGCTGGCTGGACCATCTCATCTAAAGAGGTAGCAGGGTCCTGCTGCTGTAGCTGTTATAACTTTATCTTGATATCTGATCCACATTGGGATAGGAATTTGTCCTTTAAAGTCACCTGTACCTTGTAAGAGTCTAAGTCCAGATCAGTAAAGTTTTGGAAAGCCTCTTTTAGCCTTTCCAGAAAGGCAATGGGGTTCTCGTTGGGCTCCTGAGTTATTGCTGAGACTGGGCACAGTCCCACAAGTAACAGACTTCCTCATATTTCCATGGGTGGACTTCTTTAGGGGTGAGTCTTTCTGAAGCTTATCCTACCCAGTACTGTTGCAACCTGAGAGCAGGGCGTCCCTGGGTCAGGGTGCAGATCCTCAGGCAAGCTGAGGCATGGCAGCCTCCTGGAGACTGAATCCTAGGGCAGATCGAGGCATATAGCCTTCCTGGGACTCCTGCACTGGCAGATCCCTGAGCAGGTTGAGGCGTAACAACCTTTCGAGGACCAGATCCCTAGGCAGGTCAAAGCGTTTTGACCTCCTGGGGCCTGGCTCCCCGCCCCCCACCACCGGACTGGTGGATCCCTGAGCAGGTTGAGGCATGACCACTTCTCAGAAACCAGATACCTAGGCAGTTTGAGGCAGGTCGATTTCCTGGGATCCCGGGCTGCTGGATCCCCAAGTAGGCTGAGGTGTGACAACCTCCTGGGGACTGGATCCCTAGGCAGATCGAGGTAGGTCGACCTCCTGGAACCCCTGGGCTGGAGTTGGGCATCCCCAAGGTCTCTAGCATGACCAGTGCTGGGTAGGATTAAGGGGTTGCAATTTTAACTTATTGCTGGTTTGTTCACCAGAGATGGGAATAGTTACGATGTAAATCAATCCAAGCCTGTGCCTAGAGACTGGAAACCTGATGAAACTGTCATAAGCCTTATCCTCTTACTACTTTAAGAGATTATAGGTTACTTATTTCCTCCCATAGTCCTCTATGAGAGCAGTTTAGGGTGTCTCTGATGGTAAACATTCCATTATCATAGACCCACTTTAGGTAATAACAGAAGTAAAGACAAAGGAGTGGGTTATCTGGCCCTGTTTGGGGTGGAGCAATGTTGCCCACAAGGGGACAAGGTCCTGGTTGTAGGAGTTAGTAATTGGCTTAAGAACAAATTGCTAAGAGGCAACAAACCAGATGTTCCATAAAAGTGGAGTGGAGATTTGATCCAAGGGTATGCTTGTAACGTTAGGAGAAGGATGGTAAAGGTTTGGGCCTGAACAGCCTGCAGGGCTAACTCCCAAAGTGGCAAACATTATCCCTGGAAGCCCAATTGCCTTTGAAGGGATGCCAACAGATAGACTTCTAGCAAGCATTGTGTGCCTGTCTTCCACCCTAGCAGGTTCACTGAGAGATGCTGATGTTGCACATGTTGTAGGAAATATGAAAGTTTAGGGCTTGATTATCTAGAGGGATTGGATATTATACAGTATTTCCCTCACAAGGGCCAGCTGTTTTCTGGTTGTCGCTCCAGAAGATTGTAGAGGAAACACTGTGGGCCCCAGATGGGGCTCAGGAAAAGAGCATGAAACAGGAGGGAAGGGGGTAGGGCACAACTTTTGAAACAATGACATAGCACAAGGGCATAACATAAACCAATTAAAATCAAATGAGCCCGAGATGACAAGTCAAATTCAAGTAAACCTTAATCCCCAATCTGCAAGCTAAATGACACACCCAAAGGTGGAAGTTCCAGATCAGATCAGATCAGTCGCTCAGTCCTGTCCGACTCTTCATGACCCCATGAACCACAGCACGGCCCCAGGCCTCCCTGTCCATCACCAGCTCCCGGAGGTCACCCAGACTCACACCCATCAAGTCAGTGATGCCATCCAGCCATCTCATCCTCTGTCATCCCCTTCTCCTCCTGCCCTCAATCCCTCCCAGCATCAGAGTCTTCTCCAATGAGTCAACTCTTCGCATGAGGTGGCCAAAATACTGGAGTTTCAGCTTTAGCATCATTCCTTCTAAAGAAATTCCAGGATTGATCTCCTTCAGAATGGACTGGTTGGATCTTCTTGCAGTCCAAGGGACTCTCAAGAGTCTTCTCCAACACCANTTTGAAGCGACGGACCAGCATTACAGCCCCCAGACAGATCGTGTCACAGCTCTCGGACAGATCAGTGTTACAGCTCCATGTTACAGCTCAGTTTAATTTAAAAAATAAAGGAAAATACATCCTCAAGGTATGAGAGCATGCGGATCCAAAAGACGTGAACAGAAGAGAGAGAGAGTGAGAGAGTGAGCGAGAGAACAGGAAGAGTGTGAGAGAGCAGGAGAGAAATGGAGAGAGCAGGAAAGAGACACCCGTCCCTTTGGCTCCCTTTTTATGTTTTTTTTTTTTTTTTCTCCTCTCCCTGGGCCTGCCCTATGTAAATTGGGCTAGCCAGAAGTGCTTTTTGGTCTACCTGAGGTCCTCACTCCAGTCCTTGGATCTTCCTTTGTTCTATTTTCGTAGGCTTTTCCCTTCCTTGTCTTTTAGCCACCGCCATTCTGGACTCTTTTTTCCTATTGGCCACCTCATGCGAAGAGTTGACTCATTGGAGAAGACTCTGATGCTGGGGGTGATTGGGGGCAGGAGGAGAAGGGGACGACAGAGGATGAGATGGCTGGATGGCATCACTGACTCGATGGATGTGAGTCTGAGTGACCTCCGGGAATTGGTGATGGACAGGGAGGCCTGGCGTGCTGCAGTTCATGGGGTCGCAAAGAGTTGAACACGACTGAGCGACTGATCTGATCTGATCTGATCTGATTCTGGACTCTTTTTTCCTATTCTAACTATCTAACATAGTGGTTTGGAGAAGGTAATGGCACCCCACTCCAGTATTCTTGCCTGGAAAATCACATGGATGGAGGAGCCTGGTTGGCTGCAGTCCATGGAATCACTAGGAGTCAGACATGACTGATCAACTTCACTTTTACTTTTCACTTTCGTGCACTGGAGAAGGAAATGGCAACCCACTCCAGTGTTCTTGCCTGGAGAATCCCAGGGATGGGGGAGCCTGGTGGGCTGCCATCTATGGGGTCACACAGAGTTGTACATGACTGAAGCAACTTAGCAGCAGCAGCAAAATAGTTGTTAGTGTGAGCTCTAGGTGGACAGAATAAACGGTCTTTCCCAAATTCTCACCCTTCAAAGTGTTCAGGGGCAAAGGGGAAGATTATAGAGAGATGGGCTAATTGGATTCTTTTAGCTGGTTCATGAGTTTAGTTGGTAAAGAATCCACGTGCAATTCAATAGACACAGGAGACACCAGGAGTTTGATTCCTGGGTCAGGAAGATCCCCTAAAAGAGGATATGACAACAACTGAGCAAAGCAATGAAAAAAAAAAAAAAAAAGTGTAAGAGCTAACTCCCAGGGAAAATCTGGGGAGATGAAGAGAACATTAGCTGATCATTCCCAGATCAGTGGTTTTAATCTTGAATTTCTGTTTCACTGGGTGTTTCTGCCAATTTTAGCAGACATCAGCAGCTTTTGGCTGGGTTCATAGGATTGTCATTAAGGATGCCTGAGTCTTCTTATCTAGTTAGGCTTCATTCACAATTTTAGTGGTTTAATAACTCCTTACTTAAATAACTGAGATCTCCTCTAGATGGTGCTTTATTCTCTAGATAGTGTTTTGGGAAGATCATGGGGCTCCAAGGAAGAGAATAGAATCATGCAAGAATCCAGAGTCTTAGACTAAATGTCTTTCTACCACATTCTATTCACCAGACTAGTCACAGGACCAGCCAAGATTCAAGGGAGAGAAATGGAAAGCACAAGTTTAAAAGGGTTCCAGTTGAATACATCTAGGAATGAATACTTACAATCCAGTTGAATTGAGAATTATATGATAAATAAAGCAGTGTTTTATTATTCATAGAATAAGATAAAAATACTTGATGCAAAAGTGAATGAATATATAAAGAAAAACTAGTTCATAGTCATGTATGAACTAAAAAGCATAGACATGATGATGGAGTTAGAAAATCTCAATAGATGTGAAAGCTAACTGGTAAATGCTTGATGAGGGACAAGACATTTATATATGTATATATTCTTATGTATATTCACTATCAAATTACTACTGTAACTTTAATCCCATCGATCATTCTCTTTTGGCCTCATAAAATTTGAGTGTATGAGAATCTTTCTGATATTTCCAATAGCAAATTATACAATTTACCTAATATCTTGCACTATCCCACCAGTATAATGATTCTGGATTCTATCAAGAGATAATACACCATAATGATAAACAGGTCAGTCTACAGCATCAGGCAGCTAATTTATGTCTCCTTTTTTTTTTTTCCCCACCTTAAGTTGTAGGTTTTCACAAAAGGCTATGCTTAAATTCCCTGTGGAAATTTCCATGTGCTAGTCCTTCTCTCCTTAACGATGTCTCTATTTGAACTCTTTCCAGTCTCTTTCTCTTTTCTGAGCTTTTATTTGGAGATAATTTCTACCAGGAATCCATGTGTAATACTTCAAGATGGAGTTAACCTTTCCTGTAACTCTTTCTACTGTAACCTATGATTATCTTACAGCAGCTTTTATGACTAGATTTCCAGTCATGTTGGTAAATTTTATTTAGAACATTGTGTCCTCATCAGCATCTTATTGCCAAGGGCACAGTCACTGTTCATCCAAAGTTTATAGAAATAATCAAAGAGTGAATTTTATTTTTGCCTTATAGACCAAGAACAAGTTATAATTTTAAAACTATTTTAAATAATGTAAGTCAACATAACTTTAAATAAATAACAAAACTGTTTTAAATAGCATTTAGAGAGAAGGTTTTTTTTTTTTTTTTTTTTTCTTTCTATTAAAGGTAATCAGAAAAAAACTACACTGACATTTGAGACTAACTTTAATGCTATGGAAACATGACCCCAAATCCATGTATTGCTTTCATCTTTTTAAAAGTAAACTTCCTGTGCTTTTCGCAGTTTCTAGAATTAGATTGCCTGAATTCTTATTCCACTTTGTTCCTTTTAGTCTCAGTTTACTTAATAACCTCTAGTTCAAAAAATTATTTTGTGCATTCATTCTATAACCCACACAGAGACTTTGGCAGATGGCAAATTAAAGCCTCAACCTCTAATTCTTTCTCTTTTTAATGTTTCTCTCTGTTCTCATATTATTTTATTACTCAGAAGTTATGTTAATGCATCTGAGCGCTAAGCAATGGCCACTGTAACAAATGGCTTTTCTTTTCTGCATTCTCCATGAAGCAGGAGAATTTTGGTGACTGGGTATGGCAATGTTCTGTTAACAAGAAATTAATGCCAGAGTTACTGACTCTGCAGTTCTGCATAGGATACACTAGGTGTTCCACATTTCTTTCTCAGCCACAATTTATTTATTAATAGTATGGGAAGATACTTTCATTTGTAAATATCACAAGCTTTCTTACTTTCCTCCATGCTGAGGTAGAAAAGGATTTCCCATGGAGAACATCATTAGTTATATAAATGGCTTTCACTTATTTGCTATAAATTACACCCATAAAAAAAAAAAAAAAAAA
>SJYM01009027.1:3049-21788 GCA_006410775.1 Tragelaphus imberbis
CCCACTTAAATTCCTAGGTCGGGAAGATCCACTGGAAAAAGAATAGGCTACCCACTCCAGTATTCTTGGGCTTCCCCAGTGGCTCAGTTGGTAAAGAATCTGCCTGCAATGCAGGAGACCAGGGTTCGACCCCTGGGTTGGGAAGATCCCCTGGAGAAGGGAAAGGCTATCCACTCCAGTATTCTGGCCTGGAGAATTCCACGGACTGTGTAGTCCATGGGGTCACAAAGACTTGGACACGACCGAGCAACTTTCACTCACTCCCCACCTTTAGCAAAGGCCCTGGCACATAGTAGGTGCTCCATGAGTGTTTGTTGAATGAACGAGTGAACCCAAATCTGCTTGCGCACCTCCAGCCCTGGACTCTGTTTATCATTGTTGGGCACTGTTCATTGTCAGAAGTTTCTACACCTCTGCCCACTGATACGCACACAAGTGGGAGTACAGCCACCTCTGAGGATGCTCAGAGAGTCTAAGCAACTGTCAGAACATCACACAGCATGGAAATACAACGCCTGTCCTTGAACTCATGTCTGTCTGGCTCCAAATCTCCATAGGCTTCCCTGATGGGTCAGTGGTAAAGAATCCACTTGCAACGCAGGAGACATAAGAGATGCGGGTTTGATCCCTGGGTCGGGGAGATCTCCTGGAGGAGGAAGTGGCGATCTGCTCTATTATTCTTGCCTGACAAATCCCATGGACAGAGGAGCCTGGTGGGCTACACCTCCAAAGGGTCGCAAAGCACACAGACCACACAGAGCCTATGAGACCACACCACCACTTTATAGTCACGCAAACTGACCAACGACAATTGCTTACTGGGGTGATGGGACCTCACTCAGTGATGGAAGTGAGATTCAAAACCACAGAGACTGAAGTGTCACTTCAGAATGAACATCCAGGTCCACAGGCACCCCCAGGGCAAGGATGACATGAATGGAGAGGGAGAAAAGGGAGAGGAGCAAAGCTCTGATCCAGTGTGTGCAGGGCCCTGAGGGTCACGGAAGATTAATAGTAAAACGTGCAAACCTCGCTTCAAGCTCAGAGGTGTTTGCAAATCAAATATGCAGAGAGAATGCAGCTGCAGTCAGACACTGAATTACACTGAACAGGAGGAGCTCTGGTTCCCAGGACAAGCCTGTCTGGGGAGTGAGGTGGGTGCAGCCCTGCCTGAGTTTAATCAGCCCCCAGTGCTTTGATTCTGCCTTTGATTCTGTCAGTTTCCTCATACCCACCCCTGCGGATCTCAGATTCCCTGGGCGCCAGAGTCCATGTCACTCGGTCTCCCTCTGTGGGCTCTGGGCTTGGTGCTGAGGGCGCAGATCAACAGAAGAGTGGGCTGCTCTCATGTGCAGAGTAAGAGACAGGCAACAACACTGCCTGGGCCTGTGGAGCACCCCTGGGTGCTCATGACTGAGGCAGGTGAGTGACTGTCAGGGCCCTGATGCCAGCCTCATGGGCCAGAGGGGAGGCCAGGGGAAAGTTTTCCAAGAGGTGACTTCTGGGAATGTCTTGACAGAGCAGACAGAGAAGTTAACCAGGTGGAGAGGAAACAGCTTCTGCCAAAGCACTGCCATCTGAGCCGGCCTGATCCAGTGAGCCAGGGGTTCTGATCAAGCAGCTTGGAGAGGGTCAGGAAAGAGGGCAGAGCTGGGTTAGGGGGAGCCCCGAGCACCACACCCACAAGCAGTGTCTTCAGGCAGCTCCTGGGAGGTCTTAAGTAGGAGTTGTTCGGTCGCTCAGTCGTGTCTGACTCTTTGTGACCCCATGGACTGCAGCACGCCAGGCTTCCCCGTCCTTCACCATCTCCTGGAGTTTGCTCAAACTCATGTCCATTAAGTAGGGGAGGGACAGTCAATGCTTGAATTTTACAAAAATCCCTCTATCTGGGGGAGGAAGGTAGATTTAAAGGGCCCAGCCTGCAGGCTGCAAAGAGCATAGTCAGAGGAGGGTTGACTGTGAGTGAGGAACAGGGTAGATAGCTCTTCAGAGGGAAGACAGGAGATTGGGTGACTGCAAAGAGGAACAGTTTGGGTTGGGCGGGGGTGGACACCATGATTTGTAACACACCCCCCTTTGAGAAAAGAGCCCTCACTCCTCCAGGTGTAACGAGGCTGCTGCAAGAGGGCCCTCTTTGGGGGTGGTCTCTGCTGAAATGAGCCACCATCCTGGAGGTGATGCCCCTTCCCAGGGTGCCCTTCCTTCCTGTCTAGTGGCCAGTCACCCCAGGTACATAAACTCCCAGCCCCTTGACACTACTCAGGATAGTTCTGGAAGGCCAGCCCCACTCCAGGGCTTTCCCAGCCCTCCATAGGGGATGCTGAGATCTGCTTTCAGACTGTGTAGTCACTCAACTTCTCCCTCTCCTGCCCTGCCTAGGCCCTTTCACCAGCAGGACCTCCTACATCCTAATATGTCTCAGAGCCTGCTGCCTTGGGAACCCACCTTGTACCTAGGAGAACTTGCTGTGTGTCCAGGCTGGTGGGAATGACCCAGAAGAGATTGTGACTTTGAAGCCACCAGTGAGAAAAGTGAGCCCTACTCTAGGGAACAAGGAGGGTCTTGGGAGCGGAGGCCAACTCCTCCTGAGGCAGAAGTGGAGATTGGAGGCAATTTGGGGTGGGGAGAGTGTCAGGATCTAGACAGAGTCCTGGATTTTTTTTTTTTTCTTATGCAGTCAGTAAGGCTGGCTGCTGAGAGGAAAGACAGATATTAGAACGATGACATAAGAAAGTAACGATAATAGTGTCTGATAAATGTTGCCACAGCAGTAATTGGGAATGCGGGGCCTCAAAGGGTGCATAGGAGTTTGCCAGGCTGCATGTTCAGTGGGGAAAGTCATACCAGGAAGAGGAAACATCTGGTGCCCAGAACCCAGCTGGGGATAGGATTGCCAGATGAAATATAAAACAGCCAATTAAATGTGACTTTCAAATAAACAATGAATAATTTTTTAGTATGTGTCCTATGCTGTATTTGTGATATACTAAAAAATTATCTGTTATTTACCTCATCCCCTCTGACCCCCTCTCTACCAGCGGCTCACAGAGGGGTCCCCCATGCTGTGGCCCAGGTACTTCTCAGAGTCCACATTATCCCACCCTTGCTCAAACACCTGCTGTGGCTCCCCATTGTCCACCCATCAACTGGTCATTTGGGACCCTCTCTTGCCTGATCTTCAGTGACTTTCCCAACTCCATCTCCCAGCCTTGAGCTCATCCGCCCCCCCTTTAATCTCCCACCTCTGGGGATTTTGATCAACTGTTTCTCTGCCTACAATTCCCTCCCCTGTGTACCATGTCCACACTTCCAGAAAGCCCTCAGACCCCTCTGGGTGGAAGGGAGTGGTCATTTCCTCTGGTTAATAGCAGTAGCACCTCTGGTGCATCATTGCTTGTCTCTGAGCTTCTGTTCCTCTGTCTCTAAAATGGGGACAATACTGCCTCTCTTAAGTGGCTAATGGGACAAAAGATTGTGTTCAGAAAACGCCAGACACTCTCTCCAGTGTTGGCATTCCCCCTGCCCGTGCCTAGATCATGCCAGGGCACAAATGCACATGTGTGAGTCGAATTAACACAGAAGTCCCGAGCTTTCATCGTTTAAATTGCTTCTTGGAATTATCATGCCTGCCAGTGGAACTTAGATAAATTCAATTTCTCATATGAAGATGACCTGAAAAGAGGCGGACAATGAAGCCACTGCCTTCCTGACTGTGTTCCAATCGACAAGGAACCAAATCAGCTCCCCAGAAAGGACCAGTTTTGGAACCAAGCGTGACTCCCAACCTCTCCAGCTTGGAGCATGTAATATCCACCACACACGCTTCTGTCTCCAGCCCTCCCAATCCCAGACCACAAAAGGTGATTTCTTATAGCCATTAGCATAATTACCCGACTGCGATGCTATGGAGAAGCGATTAGATGAGCCTGTGATTTTTGCACAGTTATTTGTCTCAAGTAAGTCACCTGAAGTTCATCTGCCATCAGGATTCATAGCTGCATTCTCTAATCGCAGGGAATTATTTTGCTAATAACAGAGGTACCTTGATCTAATTTAGTTTTAATGCCAGGAGGTGCCCTCCTAGAATAATCAGCTCCAGGGCAATTCCAATTTCCAGGTTTGTTACACGTTCTGGAGAGAAGATTCGATTCAAGGAGGCTGAAGTTACTTCTTTATCACCCAAAGTCATCTAGGGGCGAAATGGAATCTACCTCTGCCTGCTTGCAGAAAAATGCGGGGAGAGGCCCAGAGAGAGGGAGCCAGAGAGAGGGAAGAGCAGGGGGACTCTCAGATAAGAGGAACCCCTGGAAGACACCACCGGTGGGTGAGGGCTGGGCTGAATTAGGACCACAAGGCATTCCCCAGGGAGAGCCTGGATTTTTTTTTTTTTTTTCCCTTGCGTCCATTCATTATCTTCTTCATTCTGGTATTCCATTTCTGGGATCTCTCCTCTGCTGTTACTTGAGCACAAATATTGATAACAAACCCTTAGGCAGCCCTATTCTTGATGCTTTACACGTATTAACTCATCACATCCCGTAAGGCAGGCAGGTGCTACTCTTATTCCCATTTAGGGATGGGAAAGCTAAGACACAGAGGCTACAAAATCTGCCCCAAGTCACCCAGCTAGTAAAGGACATGGGTGGGATGCAGACCTTAGATGGTGGGCATAGGTGGGGTGCAGACCTTAGATGGTGAACTTCCTCAAGTTCACAGATAAGGAAGAATCTCAGCACCGCCCCCCCCCCGCCCCAGGAATTGTTCAACCTTGACTCTATGCTCTCATTTACCCCTCACGCAACAGGGGGGCAGGGGAGTGTTGTGAGTCCCATTTTGTTGAGGAAGAAACTGAGTCCCAAGAGAGGGTTGATTTGGCCAAGGTCAACACAGTGAGTAAGCTGGAGGCGTTGGGGCTTGAACCTTGAGATTCCAATTCTTTACCCAGTGCTACTCTGGCTAAAACCGGAGCTCTGTGCAGTGTCCTTGAACAGCTCCAGACGCAGGCTGGTATCATGTAGAATAAGTTTGCAGTAACGGGCCATCCAGCTCTGCTTCCCCGTTCCCCACCCCTCGCCCCAGAAACCAAGAGTCCTTCGCTGTCACCCCACATTACCAAACAAAGCCTGCTTCCAGATTCCTGTTCATTCAACTCATGTTTATGCTTTCAGCAGAGGGCCCTGTGGTTCTGCGGTGGGAAGGGCCGGGAAATCCACATGGCCCTGTCACTGCACTCCTCTCTAAGCCCTCCCTGGTCTTATCTACTCCAGAAGAAGGAGGGTTCTTTCTAAACTGCCTGAGCTACAGAATCTTCATTTCAAATGAAAAAAAAAGTCAGGTGAACCCCACGTTTTGCACCAGGTGAAAGCGAGCTGCTCTGGCCAGAGCTGTGTTAGGGCAACTGGGGTCTCTCCTGTTTGGCACCTTCTGGGCATCTTCTCAGACACAGTTGGAAAACCACTGGCCTGGACAGAGTGTCTCAGCTCTGAGGTTATAACCAAGGAATCTGGGATCCGCTGATGGCTGGTGATACCCAAAATGCTGGATGGGCCCCAAAATGCCCTCCTGCAAGCTCCCCACCCCCTGAACCCCTGTCCTGCCTTGTTGGTAACATCAAGGGGCAAATCGGAAAGGTGCCCGTCAGCAGAGCCAGGCTGTGCCCAAGCCCCTGCCCCTCAGGGAAGCTTTCCAGGAGTCTCAGCGCAGAGAAATGTTCCTGGCTTCTCCCCAGAGGCCCATGGGGTCAGTCCGTCCTCACACATCAGCCAGAAGGACAGGCCACTCCTCTCTCACCCCAGCTCTGCCATTGTTTCCCTCTCGCTTTTCTAAAAACATGTTATTTTTAATCCCTCCCCCACTCCCTCCTTCCTTCAACAAATGCTCACCAGTCACCAGCTTTCTGTTCTGGGCCTGAGGCTTCAGGGAGAATGGCCCGACTTCACACACACAGTCGGCTGCACGCTGGAGTGACAGATGCCACCAGTGCCCTCAGGCACTCAGTCCCTGGAGCCAGGAGGGCTTCCTGGAGGCTGTGGTGACCAAAGGGGCACCAATGCATGAGTAGGAGTTAGAGCAGCATGGAAGCCACTGCCAGGGGGCAGGAAATGGGCATTCCAGGCCCAGAAAAGAGGTGGATTTGGGAGTCATGGGGGGTGGGGTGAGATCGGTGTCCTGGAAAGGCTGACCAGGGGCTGTAGACTTGATCCTGAAGGCCACGGGGAGCCAGTGGAGCAATGAAGCAGGCCAGATAGGGAGGCCAGACACGCACTACAGAAGCTCCTCTGTCTGGCTGCACACGGTTGAGGGTGTGTGTGCACACTTCCCTCTCCTTTGTCACCTTCCCACCCCCGCCCTCCCTCAGCACACTCCCCACATCCTGGGCTCCCTCAGAGACAGAGCACGTGGACAGAGGGAGGAGAGGCTTTGGGCTGTTCCGCCCTGGGCTGGCCCCCGCCCGGGAGGGCAGCCCTTGACCCCTTCACCCCCGCTGGACCAAGGGTCAGGACGAATTTCGATCCCATCTCCACTGGCTGGGATGCTTTGATTTCAGGACCTGTTTGTGAACAAGAACTCATGCAGGTCAGCTTCCCCTCCCCCATCCAGCACCTTCTACCCAGATCCCAGCTCAGGCAAGCCCCTGGCCCAGCCTAGCAGCCCCTCGTGGCCTGATCACACCGAGGTGGGAGAGTGGGAGGAGTTTTCTTCCCCAAACACAAGCTCTTTTGTTCCACCACTCAGCTAGACCCTCAGCCCTGCACTGCCTTGGTGGAGGTTTTCCTGACACTCCGGGAGCCCAGGTTAAGGGAAGGGAGAGGCGTGGAGAGGGCAGTGAGAGGCTGGTGACTGGGCTGGAGGACACACAATTTCTGACAGCAGCTTTGGGCCCTGTCCCTCCCCTTTCTCGACTCCTGCTTACTCTGGGACTGTGCTTTGTTGCTGTGTTTAGTAGCTCAGTTGTGTCCAACTCTTTGCGAGCCCATGGACTGCAGCCCACAAGGTTCCTCTGTCCATTAGGATTCTCCAGGTGAGATTACTGGAGTGGGTTGCCATGCCCTCCTCCAGGGGATCTTCCAAACCCAGGTCTCCTGCATTGCAGGCGGATTCTTTACCAGCTGAGCCACCAGGGAAGCCCAAGAATATTGGAGTGGGTAGCCTATCCCTTCTCCAGGGGATCTTCCTGACTCAAGAATTGAACCAGGGTCTCCTGCACTGAAGGTGGATTCTTCACCAGAGCTACCAGGGCTTCCAGGACAGTAGTTCTTAACTGGAGGCAATTTTATCCTGCAGGGAACATTTTGCAATGTCTGGAGACATTTCTGGTGGTCATGACATGGGCTAGGGGTTGGGGGTGGATATACTATTGGCACCTGGCTGGCAGAGGCCAGGGATGCTGCTAAACACCTGCCAATGCACAGGTTGGCCCCCATGACAAAGAGTTCTCCCGCCCCACAGATCAATAGTGCCGGGTTGAGAAACCCCGCCTGAGGATACAGCCTCCTCACCCCGCGTCCTCAGCTGTGACTCAGCCTTCCAGCCAGTCACACCCCCAGGCTGAGGCTGGACGACTCCAGACACTCATTTCCATCTCTGAACCCTTGCTCGGTCTCTGTTCCTGTTGCTGGAGTGTCCTCCCTACTGACCTCTACTTACCTAAATCTCATTTCTTTCCAGCCCCTCCCACCTGTTGGGACCCTCTGCTGCTGCCTACACCAGCCCTCCACTTCTCCTACACCCCATGCTGCCCCCTCTCAATAGCCAGCTCTGACTCCCTCATCACAGTTCCTCCCTTCCCTGATTGGCAGCCACTGCCGGCTTTGGTCCTCAGTTTGCACATCTATGCAATGCGTGGGGGCTTCCCAGGTGGCGCTAGTGGTAAAGAACCTGCCTGCCAATGCAGGACATGTATGAGACCTGGGTTCAATCCCTGAGTTGGGAAGATCCCCTGGAGGAGGGCGTGGCAACCCATTCCAGTATTCTGGCCTGGAGAATTCCATGGACAGAGGAGCCTGGCCAGCTATAGTCCACAGGGTTGCAGAGTCAGAGATGACTGAAGCGACTTAACGCATGTGCGCACGTGCACACACACACACCACACACACACACTCACTTACATGCAATGAGCGGGCTAGGTGAATAGGGATCCCAGGCCCCTTCCCTTCTGCCTCTTCCTGGCACAGGAGTAGGTAACTTGGGACTCAGTGCAGACTCACAATGGGATGCATAGTGGCTTCTGAGCCAGCAGAACCAGGGATCCAATCTTGCTCTGCCATTTCCTAGCAGTGTGACCAAGGGTCAAATTGTGAAATATCTCAGGGCCTCAGTTTCCCCCTCTGTAAGATGGGGGTAGATTTTCCAGCAAGAGCTCGACGAGCTGTGTACTCTTCCTCCCATCCCTTGTTCCCTTTCTGGCTGGTTTACCAAGTCAAGGTTCCCACCGATCTGGCCAGTCTCAGGTAGAGAACCATCTACTCTTGGGGCCAAGAAGAACAGGATTAGATTGTCCTCTGACTTCTTCCTAGAAGTTGAGCTCACACTGGGCTGCTGAGGACCTTGGGAAGGGAGATCTCTGAAGCCGGAGGTTTAGGAAACCTGAGGCTAAGTAGACCTGTTTAGGAAACTCAGGAGACCTGTTTAGGCGGCCCCGGGAGAGCGGCTGCCCTCTTGGTTCCCGGCCTTCTTGGCCTCTCTCCCGCTGGGGGCTCTTCCCAGCTTCTCAGCCCCCACTTCTCCTACTGGAAAAGGATTTGTTGTTGTTATTGTTCAGTCACTAAGTCATGTCTGACTCTTGCAACCCCATGGACTGTAGCCCGCCAGGCTCCTCTGTCCATGGCATTTCCCAGGCAAGAGTACTGAAGTGGGTTGCCATTTCCTTCTCCAGGGGATATTCCCCACCCAGGGATCGAACCCATGTCTCCTGCATTGCAGGCAGCTCCTTCACCCCTGAACTAGGCTTCTCCTACTGGGGCTGTGACCTCCTGAGTAGACAGTCAGCCAAACTCAGCTGAGCTGGCTCAGGGGTGGGCACTGAATGGAGCAGAGGTATGGTTTGGGTTCTTAGAAATTCAAGGGAAACAGCACAACTGCATCCCTCCCGTGCTGGAACCCCTTCATGGCTCCCTGGGATGCAGGATGAAACCAAGCCCCTGAGCCTGGCTACTCCCCTCCAGGCTACTCCCCTCCCCCTCTCATCTGGATTTGGGAGCCCAGCCTCACCGAATTGCTCAAAAGTCTCCAGTGGACTCATCCCCAGCCTGCTCACTACCTCCTTCCATAGGCCAATCCCTGGCTACCTTTAAGCTCAGCCTCTCCCCTGCTGGCCTCTCCAGCGTGCCTGCCCTGGGACGTCACTGTAGCTTTGGGCCCCTGTCCTGAGCTCTTCCTTGAAGACAGGGACTCAGCCTTCTGCCTTCCTGGACCTCCAGGGCCTGACGGTGAGCTAGCCTAGAGGAAGTGCTCAGCTTGAATTAAGAGACGCAAACATGGGCAGGGGCTTCCCAGGTGGCACCAGTGGTGAAGAACCTGCCTGCCGATGCAGGAGACTTAAGAGATGCAGTTTCGATCACTGGGTCGGGAAGATCCCCTGAAGGAGGAAATGGCAATCCACCCCAGTAGTCTTGCCTGAGGAATCGCATGGACAGAGAACCTGGCGGGCTACAGTCCATGGGGTTGCTAAGGAGTTGGACATGACTGAAGTGACTTAGCCTGCACATACGCAAGCGTGTGCAGAGAAAGAAGACCCCCAGGCTCCAGCACCTTCCTCCCCCAGTCTCAGTGGTTGCCCCTTAGAATCACCTGGTGGAGGGTGGAGGAGAGGAGGAAGGGAGGGGAAAAGTTTAAATACTCCAATGCCCAGACCTTGCTGTAGACAGAAAAAGTGAAAAAAGTGTAAGTGAAAGTCGCTTAGTCGTGTCCGACTCTTTGCGACCACATGAACTGTAGCCTGTCAGGCTCCTCTGTCCATGGAACTCTCCAGGCAAGAATACTGGAGTGGGTAGCTGTTCCCTCTTCCAGGGCATCTTTCCAACCCAGGAATCAAACCCCTCTAGACTAATTGAGTCCAAACCCCTAGGGGTAAGGCTGGTGCAATGACAACCCAGAGGGATTAGAACCCTCTGGATGACCGCAATCAGCCCATATCTCTTCCTGGGGGCAAGAGGACACCCCGGGAGAGGGAGCTCCGATGCTCTTTAATACCCACCACATGTTGCATTGATCAGAAGAGCCCTTTATGGCTTATATGGGGTCATTCATTTAACAAACATAAATAAAATGTGCTGGGGCTCAGGGATAGGTTGACACCCATGTGACAGGGAGCAGAGGAGGATGAGGGTGCTGGGAGCACTTTGCAGAAATTCCCCTGGTCTGAGGGGGCTGGGGCCTGGAGGCAGAGGGTAAGGCAGGAGGCCCGGGGTGGGGCTGGCTATGGGGGTGGGCGTAGGGGCGTGAACCAGGCCACAAGTGGGCAGGGGTGGGGGGAGATGGAGACCACAGATGTGAGGAAGGGGTGGGGACTGTGGTGGGAGGAGGAGTCAGTGGTTGGGCATCTGAGTGGCTTGGCCACAGGAGGAAGAAGAGGAGCCTGCGCAGAAGACTGAGAAGGGACCAAAGAGGTGGGTGGGGAGGGGCATGATGGTCACGTGCTTGTGGGTAGTGAAAGATTCAAACAGTCACAAACCCAGTAATAACAACTCTGTCTGAACGTGTCGAAGGACTGTTTTCTAAGTATTTACTCTTCCTTGTAACCTGTAGACAGGGCTGGTGTAATCAGCCCATCTCACAGACAGGGAAAACTGAAGCTGGGGGAAGTTATGCAATTTTCCTGAAGCCACATACCACATGGTAAGGATCAGGGATCTGACTCAGACAGGCTGCCAGTCAAGCGACCCTGCCCTGAGCCGCCTACTCTGAGCAACCCCCCGCCACCACCACCACCACCAGGGCCTCTCAGCGCAGAGGAGCAGCGAGCCAACGCCCAGGGAGGACATCCTGCATTCAGGGCTCCACTGGCCGCCTTGGTCGAGCAGTCTGGAGCAGGGNATCCCACAGCTGAGCATACACAGTAAGGAAACCAGAATTGAAAGAGACACGTGTACCCCAATGTTCATCGCAGCACTGTTTGTAATAGCTAGGACATGGAAACAACCTAGATGTCCATCAGCAGACGAATGGATAAGAAATCTGTGGTACATATACACAATGGAATATTACTCAGCCATTAAAAAGAATATATTTGAATCAGTTCTAGTGAGGTGGATAAAACTGGAGCCGATTATACAGAGATAAGTAAGCCAGAAAGGAAACACCAGTACAGTATACTAACGTGTATATATGGAATTTAGAAAGATGGTAATAATAACCCTGTATAAGAGATAGCAAAAGAGACACTGATGTATAGAACAGTCTTTTTGACACTGGGAGAGGGAGACCGTGGGATGATTTGGGAGAATGACATTAAAACGGCTACAATATCATATATGAAACAAAGTCGCCAGTCCAGGTTCAATGCACAATGCTGGATGCTTGGGGCTGGTGCACTGGGATGACCCAGAGGGATGATATGGGGATGGAGGAGGGAGGANGGCCCAGCCTAGCAGCCCCTCGTGGCCTGATCACACCGAGGTGGGAGAGTGGGAGGAGTTTTCTTCCCCAAACACAAGCTCTTTTGTTCCACCACTCAGCTAGACCCTCAGCCCTGCACTGCCTTGGTGGAGGTTTTCCTGACACTCCGGGAGCCCAGGTTAAGGGAAGGGAGAGGCGTGGAGAGGGCAGTGAGAGGCTGGTGACTGGGCTGGAGGACACACAATTTCTGACAGCAGCTTTGGGCCCTGTCCCTCCCCTTTCTCGACTCCTGCTTACTCTGGGACTGTGCTTTGTTGCTGTGTTTAGTAGCTCAGTTGTGTCCAACTCTTTGCGAGCCCATGGACTGCAGCCCACAAGGTTCCTCTGTCCATTAGGATTCTCCAGGTGAGATTACTGGAGTGGGTTGCCATGCCCTCCTCCAGGGGATCTTCCAAACCCAGGTCTCCTGCATTGCAGGCGGATTCTTTACCAGCTGAGCCACCAGGGAAGCCCAAGAATATTGGAGTGGGTAGCCTATCCCTTCTCCAGGGGATCTTCCTGACTCAAGAATTGAACCAGGGTCTCCTGCACTGAAGGTGGATTCTTCACCAGAGCTACCAGGGCTTCCAGGACAGTAGTTCTTAACTGGAGGCAATTTTATCCTGCAGGGAACATTTTGCAATGTCTGGAGACATTTCTGGTGGTCATGACATGGGCTAGGGGTTGGGGGTGGATATACTATTGGCACCTGGCTGGCAGAGGCCAGGGATGCTGCTAAACACCTGCCAATGCACAGGTTGGCCCCCATGACAAAGAGTTCTCCCGCCCCACAGATCAATAGTGCCGGGTTGAGAAACCCCGCCTGAGGATACAGCCTCCTCACCCCGCGTCCTCAGCTGTGACTCAGCCTTCCAGCCAGTCACACCCCCAGGCTGAGGCTGGACGACTCCAGACACTCATTTCCATCTCTGAACCCTTGCTCGGTCTCTGTTCCTGTTGCTGGAGTGTCCTCCCTACTGACCTCTACTTACCTAAATCTCATTTCTTTCCAGCCCCTCCCACCTGTTGGGACCCTCTGCTGCTGCCTACACCAGCCCTCCACTTCTCCTACACCCCATGCTGCCCCCTCTCAATAGCCAGCTCTGACTCCCTCATCACAGTTCCTCCCTTCCCTGATTGGCAGCCACTGCCGGCTTTGGTCCTCAGTTTGCACATCTATGCAATGCGTGGGGGCTTCCCAGGTGGCGCTAGTGGTAAAGAACCTGCCTGCCAATGCAGGACATGTATGAGACCTGGGTTCAATCCCTGAGTTGGGAAGATCCCCTGGAGGAGGGCGTGGCAACCCATTCCAGTATTCTGGCCTGGAGAATTCCATGGACAGAGGAGCCTGGCCAGCTATAGTCCACAGGGTTGCAGAGTCAGAGATGACTGAAGCGACTTAACGCATGTGCGCACGTGCACACACACACACCACACACACACACTCACTTACATGCAATGAGCGGGCTAGGTGAATAGGGATCCCAGGCCCCTTCCCTTCTGCCTCTTCCTGGCACAGGAGTAGGTAACTTGGGACTCAGTGCAGACTCACAATGGGATGCATAGTGGCTTCTGAGCCAGCAGAACCAGGGATCCAATCTTGCTCTGCCATTTCCTAGCAGTGTGACCAAGGGTCAAATTGTGAAATATCTCAGGGCCTCAGTTTCCCCCTCTGTAAGATGGGGGTAGATTTTCCAGCAAGAGCTCGACGAGCTGTGTACTCTTCCTCCCATCCCTTGTTCCCTTTCTGGCTGGTTTACCAAGTCAAGGTTCCCACCGATCTGGCCAGTCTCAGGTAGAGAACCATCTACTCTTGGGGCCAAGAAGAACAGGATTAGATTGTCCTCTGACTTCTTCCTAGAAGTTGAGCTCACACTGGGCTGCTGAGGACCTTGGGAAGGGAGATCTCTGAAGCCGGAGGTTTAGGAAACCTGAGGCTAAGTAGACCTGTTTAGGAAACTCAGGAGACCTGTTTAGGCGGCCCCGGGAGAGCGGCTGCCCTCTTGGTTCCCGGCCTTCTTGGCCTCTCTCCCGCTGGGGGCTCTTCCCAGCTTCTCAGCCCCCACTTCTCCTACTGGAAAAGGATTTGTTGTTGTTATTGTTCAGTCACTAAGTCATGTCTGACTCTTGCAACCCCATGGACTGTAGCCCGCCAGGCTCCTCTGTCCATGGCATTTCCCAGGCAAGAGTACTGAAGTGGGTTGCCATTTCCTTCTCCAGGGGATATTCCCCACCCAGGGATCGAACCCATGTCTCCTGCATTGCAGGCAGCTCCTTCACCCCTGAACTAGGCTTCTCCTACTGGGGCTGTGACCTCCTGAGTAGACAGTCAGCCAAACTCAGCTGAGCTGGCTCAGGGGTGGGCACTGAATGGAGCAGAGGTATGGTTTGGGTTCTTAGAAATTCAAGGGAAACAGCACAACTGCATCCCTCCCGTGCTGGAACCCCTTCATGGCTCCCTGGGATGCAGGATGAAACCAAGCCCCTGAGCCTGGCTACTCCCCTCCAGGCTACTCCCCTCCCCCTCTCATCTGGATTTGGGAGCCCAGCCTCACCGAATTGCTCAAAAGTCTCCAGTGGACTCATCCCCAGCCTGCTCACTACCTCCTTCCATAGGCCAATCCCTGGCTACCTTTAAGCTCAGCCTCTCCCCTGCTGGCCTCTCCAGCGTGCCTGCCCTGGGACGTCACTGTAGCTTTGGGCCCCTGTCCTGAGCTCTTCCTTGAAGACAGGGACTCAGCCTTCTGCCTTCCTGGACCTCCAGGGCCTGACGGTGAGCTAGCCTAGAGGAAGTGCTCAGCTTGAATTAAGAGACGCAAACATGGGCAGGGGCTTCCCAGGTGGCACCAGTGGTGAAGAACCTGCCTGCCGATGCAGGAGACTTAAGAGATGCAGTTTCGATCACTGGGTCGGGAAGATCCCCTGAAGGAGGAAATGGCAATCCACCCCAGTAGTCTTGCCTGAGGAATCGCATGGACAGAGAACCTGGCGGGCTACAGTCCATGGGGTTGCTAAGGAGTTGGACATGACTGAAGTGACTTAGCCTGCACATACGCAAGCGTGTGCAGAGAAAGAAGACCCCCAGGCTCCAGCACCTTCCTCCCCCAGTCTCAGTGGTTGCCCCTTAGAATCACCTGGTGGAGGGTGGAGGAGAGGAGGAAGGGAGGGGAAAAGTTTAAATACTCCAATGCCCAGACCTTGCTGTAGACAGAAAAAGTGAAAAAAGTGTAAGTGAAAGTCGCTTAGTCGTGTCCGACTCTTTGCGACCACATGAACTGTAGCCTGTCAGGCTCCTCTGTCCATGGAACTCTCCAGGCAAGAATACTGGAGTGGGTAGCTGTTCCCTCTTCCAGGGCATCTTTCCAACCCAGGAATCAAACCCCTCTAGACTAATTGAGTCCAAACCCCTAGGGGTAAGGCTGGTGCAATGACAACCCAGAGGGATTAGAACCCTCTGGATGACCGCAATCAGCCCATATCTCTTCCTGGGGGCAAGAGGACACCCCGGGAGAGGGAGCTCCGATGCTCTTTAATACCCACCACATGTTGCATTGATCAGAAGAGCCCTTTATGGCTTATATGGGGTCATTCATTTAACAAACATAAATAAAATGTGCTGGGGCTCAGGGATAGGTTGACACCCATGTGACAGGGAGCAGAGGAGGATGAGGGTGCTGGGAGCACTTTGCAGAAATTCCCCTGGTCTGAGGGGGCTGGGGCCTGGAGGCAGAGGGTAAGGCAGGAGGCCCGGGGTGGGGCTGGCTATGGGGGTGGGCGTAGGGGCGTGAACCAGGCCACAAGTGGGCAGGGGTGGGGGGAGATGGAGACCACAGATGTGAGGAAGGGGTGGGGACTGTGGTGGGAGGAGGAGNAAACCAGGAATCAAAACCATAAACAGAGACCTAATTACATTTACCTGGAGAAGGAAATGGCACCCCACTCCAGTACCCTTGCCTGGAAAATCCCATAGATGGAAGAGCCTGGAAGGTTTCAGTCCATGGGGTTGTTGAGCGTGGACAGGACTCAGCAATTTCCCTTTCCCTTTCATGCTTTGGAGAAGGAAATGGCAACCCATTCCAGTGTTCATGCCTGGAGAACCATGCCTGGTTGGCTCCCGTCTATGGGGTCACTCAGAGTTGGACAGGACTGAAGTGAATTAGCAGTAGCATATGTGGACTCTAAAATACGATACAAACAAACTTACCTATGAAATATAAACAGACTCACAGACATAGAGAGCAGCCAAGAGGGGAAGGGTGGGGGAGGCATAGATTGGGAGCTGGTGATTAGCAGATGAAAACTATAATGTTATTATATAGAATAGATAAACAAGATCCTACTGTATAGTACAAGGAACTATTTTCAAAATTTATGATGAACAATAATGGAAAAGGTATGAAAAAAATGTGCCTATATGTGTGTGTTTAGATATGATGTAAAGGAAAGGTAAAAGGAGGGAAAGGAAAGGTAAAAGGAAAGAAAGGAAAGGACAGCTCTTGGCAAACACGTACAGAAAGTGGATCCTTGTATGTTATGGATAGATTTTAATATGGTGCAACTGCCACAGGAAACAGTGTAAAGCCTTCTCAAAAAATTAAAAATAGAACTACCACATGATTCAGCAATTCCACTTCTGGATATAAATTCACAACAAATGAACATGGGGTCTTGAGATATTTGCACATCCATGCTCAAAGCAGTACTAATCACAGCAACTAAGAGTTGGAAGCATGTAAATGTCCATCAAGTGATATATACATACAATGGAACATTATTTAGCCATATAAAGGAAATTTTGCCACATGCTACAACATTCATGGTCCTTTAATACATGAAGCCAAAGGAAATAAGCCAGTCATAAAAAAGACAAATACTTTTATGTTTCCACTTATATTGAAAATCAAATATAGTCAAAGAATAGAAAGGAAACAAAGAAGAATGATGGAGTCCAGGGTCTAGGGAAATGGGGAAGAAAAGAGGAGTTGTTGTTTAATAGGACAAGTAATGGGTATAGAGTTTCAGTTTGGCAAGATGAAAAGGTGTAGAGATCTGTTTTGTAACAATGTGATAAGGAACTCAATGGTAGTTCAGAGATTAGGACTCCACGCTTTCCTATCAGGGGCCTGTGTATGATTCTCAACCAAGAAACTGTCATTCAATCTGCATACCACAGCTAAAACAATGACAGCAACAACAAAACCACACTGTGACTATGTGCGTGTGTATGTTAGTTGCTCAGTCATGTATGACTCTTTGTGTCCCCATGGACTGTAGCCCTTTGGGATTCTACAGGCAAGAATACTGGAGTGTGTTGCCATTTCTTTGTCCAAAAAGGCTGATGAAATTGTGTGAAATACTTAGCATGTAAAAATGGTAAAATTTTAAGTTAGAGTTGGCTGGCTGGCATCAGTGACCCGAAGGATATGAGTCTGAGTGAACTCCGGGAGTTGGTGATGGACAGGGAGGCCTGGTGTGCTGTGATTCATGGGGTTGCAAAGAGTCGGACATGACTGAACAACTTATCTGATCTGATCTGACAGAACTTTTCCTTACCTTTTCCAGTTACATGTGTCTTACTCTAGTTGAACATGTTAAGATATCAATTTTGTATCTTATCTTGCCTTGAACACGAATGTATTACAGTTAACAGCTAATTTTTGTGAGTGTGTAATTTCCCATTTTATTCAAACTAATACCTAGTTTCCGTCTTACTTGACACAATCTGATGTGCAGGAATTGTTTAATTTATTTCAGTAATTATTACATCATAGAGTTATTATCCTTCTTCTATTCTATCCATCTATCTAGTCGGTGACTAAACTTGTGGAAACCTTTTTTCTTGCGGTCTCCACGAGCTCTTTCTCAGACCTGTGGGCTACCGTCTAAGTATTGGTTCCTGAACATCAGCACACTTGGCTTCCTCTGTGGGTTCCTGGAGTTGAGTCTCCTCCTGGAGTTGAATGCCATACCTTCTCCACTTCTGGCACAAATACATAGCAATCTCTGTGCACAATTCAAGGAACCTGGGATCTTGGCTGTAGACCTATGCCTGGAGAAATAATCTCAATTCCCTCTTCCTTTCTCCTCCTTTTTATCTCTCCGCTCTCTTTACTCTCTCCTCCAAAATGTTTTTAAATTCTCTAAGCTTTCACAAAGTGCTGGAACATGATAATCACCAAGGGGTTAGCATCCCTCTGAGAACTGAAGAGGAAGGACTACAGATGACTAAGCTCTAGAGTCTATTGTCTCAATTGTAGGTAATTTCCTGAGTGTAAATGCAAATACAAGTAAATTGTATTTATTTACTCAATGCTTGATTGATTGATTTGCACTTTGAATATTTTACTAGGCATTTCCATTTAGTTTGCTTGGGCCAAAGCATTTTGCTATGTGTCAGCTTAAACCACTTTTAGGTGTATAAAGAGAGTGAGAGTGTGTGTGTGTGTGTGTGTGTGTGTGTGTGTGTGTATGTGTGTCTTCTGGTCTCAGGTGAAAACTCAATGTGTAAATAAATGAGCAGGCTATTGTGTTATTATCTTCTTTATTCTATTTCTATAGTAAAAATATGAAATATTTTATTTATATGTTTTTATTGTTGCCTAGGATTATAAACACTGTTACTGTTGTTTGCCCTGAAGTATGCTCCTAAGGTGTACAAGTTGTATTTATTGCCAAATGAAAAGGTTCCACTGATATGGTCCCTGACTACTTCATCTCTTCCATTCTCTGTCATTCTACTCTACTATTTTTCTGACTGGTGCCCTGTTTTTGACAACACTGGACTTCCTTTTCCTCAAGAAAACTCCATTTCTTCCTAATCCAAAGACTTTGCAACTGCTCTTCTTCTGAAAATGCTCTTCCCTTAGGCATGCATGACTTGCTACATGCCTTGTTTAAGCTTCACCAATGCTGTTCAAATCACACAATGAAAACCTCAACCCCCTCCTTTTTCTCCTCCTCCTTAAAGGCACTTTAAGTCTCTACCCTCTTCTTCCCTCTCCAGCATAAAGTTCCTAGATTTTCACACACACACACACACACATGCAAACACACACACACACACACACACATGCACACACACACACACACACACACACACACACACACACACACACACACACACACACACACACACACACACACA
>SJYM01009027.1:57740-77976 GCA_006410775.1 Tragelaphus imberbis
TGTGTGTGTGTGTGTGTGTGTGTGTGTGTGTGACTCCCATGTCTCAGTTATTTTTGGGATCATCCACATTTACAACAATAACTGCCAAGACTGCTCTGGTGTACTCTCTGGTCATTCCTGACTTAGAGGCCTCGGAGCTGCTCCTCCTCAGATGCAGGCCTGAAGTCGTCACACAAAATCATGGCTGCAACACTCACAGGTGTGACCTGCCTGGACTCTACTCAGCTGTGTCTTTGGAGCTTGCCAATTACCCAGTACCACACTTCCTTCAGGGTCCACCAGCACCCATTCTGCGCCCTCGCTCCAAACTCTCCTCCTTATCCTGCCTCTGCACCTCCTCCTCCTTCTGAGCAGCGGACCCCAAGGAGCAGCAGAAAGGATATCACTTCAGCACAGAAGCCAAGGATGCCCTGGATGATGGCGCTCCTCCGAGCCAAGTCACACTTCTTCCTCTGATGGCTCTTGCACATGAACCAAACATAGGTCCTGCAGTTTTTCTCATGCTCAGAGCTCAGTTCCACTTGTAGGGCGGCCAGCATCTCAGCTCATCTAGTGCCAAAAGCTCATTCAGTCCTCCAGGCCTTTCCTGGCCCTGCTCCTCCAATGTCTTCTCTTCCAGCTCCTGGGAGGACCCCTGTTGCTGCTCCTTATCTGCCAAAGCCTCCACCTCCTCCATGATGTCTTCCACAATCAGCTGGAGCACCTGCCTAATTCCCGCCACATCTCCGTCCACCAGGACCCCACCATCCTCTGCCACCTCCATCCTGAAGAAGGTGGCATCTTCACCTGGCATGACAACTGGTGGCTGCAAGATCCCAGCTGTGCACAGCATCACAAGGGCAGACCATGGGGCCCCATCTCCCTGAGCACCTGGGTCCACAACTAAGAATATCTGGAGTTCCAGGATGCTCCCACATTCCTCTGGCCATTTCTTAAGCTCCTCTTGGCCCTGGCCATGACCCCAGGCTATGTCCGAAGTGAAAGAATGTGACATAATAGCACCAAAGTAAGTGATGTGCAATGGTGGCCCAGGCTGCAGTAAACCTGTGGAGCCTACTTGCTTTTTTGGGGTGGGGAGTGAGAGGCATGGTCAGGAGGCAGGGGCTAGTGTGTGTGGGGTGGCGTGAAACTAAAGAAAGGGGTGGTGGACAGCCCAGGACAGAGTGAATGGGCCCTGAGACATGAGCCAAACAGCCAGGGCCCTAGGCTGTGAGCCACACACAGGCTGCTGGGCCAAATCTAGACCAATGGCCAAGAAGGTAGTGGGTGGCACCCTTATGGACATGTCCCTAGACTGGAGGGCATCTTCTGCGGTTACTGGGTCCAGCTCCACCATGTGGCCAGATTCTGCTCCAGGGAGCTAGCAGGATTTGCATCTGCTGCTTCCCCAGGTGCTGTCATTGACCTGGATCTGGAAATTCCAATCACGGTTTCCTGCTCCACAATCCGAACAACACACTCCTGTGTTCCACAAGACCTTCAATAACTGGTATCCAAAATATATGCATGGGCTCCAAGTGGCTGGATACTTTTCTCCATGTGACAGAGTACCTATTGCTGTCCAGATGCTAAAGGAGTAGGGAAAAACACCACTGTTTGCAACAGTTGATCTCCATTGTTCAGGGATATCAGAGCCTTAGGGTACAGAGCTCACTCTGTGTCTCTTTATCTCTGCTTGTGGCATAGCACTGTTTTGGGCAACCCTTCTGTGTGTGTACCCAGGATGGTGTCTATGTGTCTCTGTCTCTTTAAATGGTGCTGTTGCCCATTGCCACTGTCTGGACCCCAGCGCTCATACAAGAAACATATCCTTGGTGTGAAGGCAAACCTTTTGCCTCCTGAGTGAGTGACACTAATGGGATATCAGACTTTTTTTTTTTTTAATTTAAATTTATTTTAATTAGAGGCTAATTACTTTATAATATTGTATTGGTTTTGCCATACATCAGCATGAATCCACTACGGGTTTACACGATCAGACTTTTTTAGTCCACATGTTCAGAGAGTGTTTTCTCAAACTTGAAAGCCAACAGTGGGTGGTCATTGCTGAACCTCAGAAGGGGTCAGGTTACCCTTGCTCGCTCGCTGGACAGACGTGAACACTGCACAGGTCTGCAGCGTCTTGGCCACATTTTGAACAGAGGGAGAAATGTGGCATGCTCTGCTGGCATGTGGAAACTCCCTAAACCTTGTTCAAACACCTACCAGTGAGACACTAAGGATATCTCCCTGTTAAGTTCCATGACTCCCTGGTGACCGAGACATGCACGTCTACAATTTACCCTATTGAGGCCCTTTAAAGTGGTTCTGTTCTCCATGTGAGAACACATACCAGGCTGTCAAGTCACCCAATCCTGTGGGGTCGGGAGCAGCAAGAGAATCAAGCTAATCCATCCATCCTACAGTCCTGACCCGCGATATATGCATTCTTCAAAGAGTACAAAGAGTGATGTTTCAAACTGGAAGACTATGCATCTAGCAGGTGCTTATGCTGCAGTGCTGGCCCATTTCTGAAACCTCAGAAAAAGGCAAGGGGTACTATGCTCATGGCAAGGTCAGGTAAAGAAAGTCCAGTGTTTAAGAAGAACAGAAAGGCCCTTGTAGCTGCATGTCAAAGGGACTGTGTGTTTATCCACCATGGTTTCTTTATCTTGGGATTGCAGCCTATTCTGCATCTCGGATCCTCTGCACTGTCACTGGTCACCCCCAGGCACTTTCTTCCTGCCTCTCCTTTCTGCCAGGCATTCTGGGTGTACCAATGTAATTCCACTTAGAAATTGCTCAATCATTGAGATAACAGGGATTGGTACCCTGGCTCCAGTGCTTCTGATGACAAGAGTAGGTACCTTTCCTTATGACCTTCATGTTTCTGCTATCCAAATTCCATCACCTGGTTAGATGAGTTTCTACACCTCATATTTACAAATGTACTATCAGACACTTCGTGTACATATGCACACACATGCATGTGTACGCACTAACATCCCTGAGAGGAAACATGCACATATGTGGAAGTACAAATTTCTTCTCCAGGAACATCAATTTTGGTAAGCATTTAACTTTTTTTGTTGGTTATTTTCTTTCACTTTCTCATTGATCATGTCATGTTGCACTTCAAACTCTGTGACTTAGCCTCAAAGGTTACAAAATTTTGGCATTTGCTCCTGACAGAGACCTATCTGCAGAGCATCAGGCAGGATTGGAAATGCTCGCCTTGGAGAGCTGAATGATATGTGCCTGCATTCTTCATTCTCCCATCACCTTGGACAGATTCACAGTACCAATCACACTGGCCTGATTCATTGCCTGTACATTCTTTCAGGGGACCAGAAAACAAGGACATCTGGGCTCAGCTGACTTGAAGAACTGCTTTTTTGGTGTGCATCTTTCTAGGTCATCCCTAGTCAATGTTGTGTCCCTGTTGCTAGCCTACCATCCAAACATTCTGAGTGAGGCCCCCTGTTCTTTCTACCTGTGTAGCTTTCTGTGTATGCCTGTCTTCCTGTGTCTATAAGTGCTATCTCCCTTTAGCAAGAAAAGTCCAAAGAGATGCCCAAGCCTCTAAGGGCCTCCAGAGACTGAGAGGCCTGGGTGTGATCCAATGTTGTGAAGAAGGTGAACAAATAAAGAGGGTCTCTTCCGATACAAGGCATGAAACCTGAGACCATAATGGTAGGGTGGCGTTCCTACAGGTAGTCCTTTCTGTTTATTACTACCCAGACCCATGGAGTCCCCAAACAGATGATGTTCTGGGAAACCTGCCGTTTCTGGGCCCACAGCTCATGCATCCTTTGGGCAGTAAAAAGCTTTTTTATCTCAAATGCACCAAGATGGCTTGATTCCACCCAGGCCTCATTGATTTGCTCAATGTGAACAGTCTCTTTTAGTTGGTCTCATTAAGCCCAGGTAGGACTCCCTATAGTCAGGCATCCCTGCTTACCTACAAATCCCAAGTGCCAAGGGAGCCAGTCCATAGTTGGGCACAGGGACATCCAAGATGGTCACCTGGAATGCAGCGTCCCACCGAGTGTCACCTGGTGCAGATCCCCTATGACAAAATCAGAGATTGTGCTCCAGAGAGACTGTCAGAATCCTCCCCCAAGTGCAGACACACATCTTTGCCCCTCAGACACCCAAAGCCAGGGGAAAGACCCAGAGGAAAGAAGGAATTTATGTCTGGGCTTTCAGTACAAGCCATGGTGAATCTTTGGCAGGAATGCTATTGCCTTTCCCCTGGACCCTGAAAACCAGAAGGCTCTGAACTTTTCCAGGGACTTCCCTGTCTCCCACTCTCCAGAGGTTCTTGGGACATGCAATAAGCCCACCATCCTTGCTTCCTCCCTGTTCCCTCCCTCATAGGCACACCCCGGCAGAGGAGCACACACGTACACCAACACCTGCATTTTATTTGCCTTTCTGCACTGCTAGAGACACTGGAAGTGCCTGGAGACATGCCACGCTCACACCTTGTCTTTCTTAGAATGACTGTGGTTTTGCATGGATAGCCCACCTTAGCATGTCTCGAAGTTTGTGTCACATCGTGCCAATGTGTGCCAGTTTCATGGAGAGAGGGTTCTGGCTGATGGGCTGATCCTGGGAAGCACTAGCCCAGGACCTTCCCAGGTCTCCTTCTCACGTGTGTAGAACAAGTCTCCAGTACAGCAGTCAATCTGTGCCTCTTTCTCCTTCGCGTCTCTGTCCTTCTCAGCAAGACCTTAGTCTTCTCAACCATCCCAGATCCTCTGTTTCCACATCCACAATTTCCAAAGGCCAGCCCATGTCCCCACAGACTGTGGGCTCCACAGGTGATGGTTTTAAAGCCCCACCTCACCTGATTTGCCCTGGGTGAATCCACAGACCATCCATCCACTCTTCTGGTCCAAACACATACAAGAACACGGTAGAAATGGTGAGCATGTTTTTGTATTTTGTCTCATTGCAGATTTCTGGACCCAAGTTCTTGAGTTATCACTGGCCATCCTTTCCTCATTTGCATCCTGTACAGGGTCACTGCGGAGATAGGGCTAATAACCACCCTCAGACTGGGGACACCTTGTGCCTCCTATTCTGACTGCTTGACTTTTCCTCTCCTGTCGCCTTTACCTCTGATTTTTCCATGGACCGGACACACACACACACACACACACACACACACACACACACACACACACACACGTAGCACAAGCACACACGTGTATACTTACACAGGCTCAATACAGGCACACAAAGGCTAACAGGGAATACAGGTGTTTCAAGAGGTGAAGACTGCCGTGTCCAGCAATGTCAGAGATGGCATCAGTAGGCACCATGTTCTGCCCTTAGAGCTCTCTGTCCACCTCCTCCCCAAGCACTTCCATATTTTCCGAAGGGAGCCTGACTCCTCTTCCAGTGTGGCAAGTGTTGTCATAGTGAGATGCTGATTGGTGGATGTGCAAAATCACAGACGATCCCAAAGTCAGCACATAGGTGCACTGGGACCTGGGAGAAGACGTTCTTTCAATAATAGGCCTTCCCAGGGTAAGGTGCTGGAGTGTAGGATCCAGGCAATCTTAAACTCAGTGAGCAAAAGGATGCTGGGGGATGGAAGGACCAACAGAAGGATGATTCTGACAAAGATACTTAATTCACCCTGCCTCTAGTAGTATCGCCTAGGACTCTGGCACTGCAACCACAGCTAAATTGCGGGAGACTTGCTTCACTCACGGACACACCAAGTCCCCAAGCTCCCAGTCTCAGCATGTCTTCTACTACATGCATGACCTAAAATTTGGCTCCACAGACAGCTTACATGTGACTGAGCATCCCCATTTGGGAAAGGACAGTGTCCCAGCACTATACGGCTGATCCTACAGTGCCCACCTCCAGATCCCTTCACCACGTGTGTTTCTGTCAGTTACCACTCATGGCAGAACCTTCCTTCCTAGGGTAATACTTCACAGGATCATCCCCCATGTCTTCACCAATGATCTACTGGAAGCACAAGCAAGATCAGCCCGGGGCTGACCAGGGCCCCAACACTCCGTGAGCATCCAAGAACTCCAACATCAATCGACACCTGTATGCAGGCCCAAAGCAACCCCACCTCAGCAATACTGTTCGATTCTGGGCAGTAGTGACCTGACATCCACCTGATAAAGTTAAGGCACCTGATGTCCAGTCTGCGGCTTGTGCTCCTCATTCCCAGAACCAGTGGACTGGAGTGGAATAACATGCCCTATAACCTGCAGAAAGACAGGGGACACAGGGGTGGATTCCGCAGGTGGATCATCCACCTCCTTACACATCTACACTCACTACCCTGGAGCCACATTTTACCAGTGATGTCAAGGTAATACTCCTTAATGATCACCGTGTTTGAGAAGTAGGAGTTGTCCCAAAAGGAAAAGATCAGCTTGCAGTGGGACCTTGGATGGCTCTGCATCTGCATCTGTCAGGATAGGGACCAGGGTAAAGGTGCAAGCTTCTAGGTGCCTCAGCTTGCCTCCCAGGCAGGCATTAAGAACTTCCACGATGCCTCTCCAATGTCTCAAAGTGCAGAAACGTAGCTAACAAATCCTTCCCACCAGGTCCCATACCCATCCATCCTTAATCTCCCTCACTGACCTTCAAGTCAATCTTGTAGCTAAGACAGTCTTTATCTTGGTTGCTGATCATGATGGAAACTTGAGAATGGTTCATAATCTGCTTTATGTCAAGGAGCCATTCAGGCCACATGTTGGGTCAGAAGATCCAACAGCAGCAGCCCTAGTCTTGGGTGGAAGGAGCACACTGGAACTGGAGTTTCCAAGGATGCTGGGTAATTCCACTTGCCCAGCCAGCCCTGATGTGCTCAGGCCCTGTCATGCCATCAGACATGCTCATGGTTCCATGTTCCCTGTGGTGTTCTGCATCTGAAATGGTCTGCATCCTCCAATCAGGGGCTGTTTCTCATAGCTACTGTACTCCTCCTAACTTGTGTGTGCTGGGTAGTGTGGACAGATGAGCTTGGTAGGCTTATAGTCCATGGGTTGACAAGAGTCAGACGTGGCTTAACAATTAAAGAGAGAGAGACAATGGCTTTTTGACTGTGAGATCCCTCTGGATTAGGTGCTGATGGGGACTGGGTCCTCTGGACAGACCTGTCCAGACTCACCTAGATGGAGCCTGGAAAAGGGCTCACACCCAGCCCACAATTCATCCTCCACTGCTCTGGGTCTTCCTTCCCAGCAGGAATGGATGTGACCAGGTGGTGATAAGGTCTTGTCCACAGTGTGGTTTGTCCTCATGCAGAGGGAGCAGTTTGTCAAACGTTCTGAACGTGTAAGTCTGCATGGGTTTCAAGAGGAGAGGAAGTTGTGCTCAGGAATGACCTAAAGACCTTCTTTTTCAGAATGGATATAACAAGATGTAGAGGATTTGTTTCTATTGCTTTGTTTATTTGTTTTTCCAATCAAATTCCCTCCAAAGTGAGGATTTGGATAAATATATAAATACATGTAGAGTAGGGCTTCACGTGTGGCTCACCTGGTAAAAAATCCACATACAATTCAGGAGACCATGGTTAGATCCCTGGATAGGGAAAATCAGCTGGAGAAGGGAAAGATTACCCACCCCAGTGTTGTTAGGTTTCCCTTATGACTTAGCTGGTAAAGAATCTGTCTGTGATGTGGGAGATTTGTGTTTGATCCCTGAGTTGCAAAGATATCTTGGAGAAGAGAAAGGGTACCCACTTTGGAACTCTGGCCTGGAGAATTCCATGGGATTCCATGGGATTCCAAAGTATAGTCCATGGGATAGCAAAGAGTCAGACATGGCTGAATGGCCAATGTACTTTCACTTTCATTAACTTCAGTATTCTTGGGTTTTCCTTGTGGCTCAGCTGGTAAAGAATCCACCTACAGTTTGGGAGACTTGGGTACAATCCCTGGGTTGAGAAGATCCTCTGAAGAAGGGAAAGGTTACCCTCTCCAGTATTCTGGCCTATAGTCCAAGGGGTCACAAAGAGTTGGAAACTACTGAGCAACTTTCCTTCAACTTCAAGTCACTAGTAGGTGGGGATGGTTTATACACGTGAAGGGAAAGGAATGCAATGAAAAGGGGTGTTCCCTGTGTTTTCCTGCTTCGGTGAAATGCTGGGATTTTCCTTCTAAATTTAAGCATCTTGAGGCAGAGCAGGGTCAAGAGCCCCAACTTGAGTGGTTGTGATCAGGAACTCCTAGACTTCATCCTCCCAGTCCTGGAATGTGTGACCTGGATAGGCCCATCTATGAGTTGGGGTCCCCTCTCTGGAAGGCTCCACCCTAGGACTAGCCGGTTTGCTTATCTGAATTCTGATACTTGAGCTGTGACTGGAACACAGCATGTCTCCAGTGGATGCCTCTTGTGTTGGCAGAATCGAGTGGGTGATAGACAACACCAAGGTGAAGATGGTGCCCATCAAGATAGTGCACTTGGAGAGCCAGCCTTGAGAAGGAAAGCTGTCAGTCACTGATTCACATCCCAGAGCCACCCACATTGCCCCACCACCTCTAGTGGGATCAAATCAAGATGCTCAGTGAGTTGGAGCAGTTCTACTCACATTTCTGCCCCTACAGCCTCCAGGTTGCCATGCCCAAGCCCCATGGAGACCCTGGGCCACCCGCCAAGGACAGTTGGGCCTCCTCTCCCATGCTCAGCTTCAGGAAGGCCAAAGACAGGACCGATGGAAACTTCAAGTCAGAGGAGCTGTCCTGCAAAAGCTTGGGCAGGGATAAGTCACTGGCGGACATCCTGGACCCCGATGTGAGGATGAGAACCACCATGGATCTATGGAAGGCATCTTCCCTAAAGACGAGCACCTCCTGAAAGGAGTGCAGCAACGGAGGAAGCTTTTGTCCAAGGTGCCCTCACCCAGAATGGCAGAGAAGTGAGCAGACCACCCCACCCCATCTCTGCCCCTGACCTTCCCTGTGTGTGGTTCTAACCTCTTGGGCTTCCACAGTGAGGGGCCGGAGATGTATCTCCTTATCCGTTCATATGCATGCTCTCTGGTGACAGATTTCTCCATAAGTATTTGGCACTTTGGGGATTATTTTGACACCCACCTCAAATTAAATGTCCATCTGGGCAGTGATGTCAGTTGGGCAAAGATGTGAAAAGACACTTATCTAGGGATGCCCACGGGTGCTTTTCTCATAAGGCAGTGCTTATTCTCTGCTGTCTGCCCTCAGAGTACTTGGCAATATTGGGAGTCACTTCTCATTGTCTCCTTTGGGAAAATGGAGGCCAGGGATGGTGCTCATCAGCATTCAGGTGCACAGGACAGCGCTCCCTCCCCCAACAAAGGACAGTTCAATGCCAAAAGTGACTAGTGTTGAGGAGCAGAAACTTGTTACAGAGGAATGAAAGTTGAGGCTACAGAGGATATGTGCTTACTAAAAAAAGAACTTATGTTTTTATATATTTAGCTGAGGAGGTACATTTACTGTAATTCATTCTGTATAGAGAACAGGATGGGAAGCTTCCCTGGAAACTCAGATGGTTAAATAATTCACTTGCAACAGGGGGGACTTTGGTTCAGTCCCTGGGTTGGCAAGATCCCCTGTAAAAGGGAATGGCTACCAACTCCACTATTCTGGTTTGGAGAATCACAAAGACATAGACACCTGGTGGGCTACACTCCCCAGGGGTCACCAAGACTGGGACGTGACAGAGTGACTAAGAGTATCATGTTTCATTATCTAAAGGACACTTTTTAGCCTCTTGCATCCAGTCACCTATCCTCCAAGATGCATCTGCTGACCTCTGTCATACAGGTGCCTGTGATCTTGGTAAATGTCACTGATTGACAGTAGGTGAGAACATGAATGTCTTGCAGCAGACAGGGGCTCAGAGGTGGTAAGTGTGGCTGCTGGTGGAAGGAGGTCTGGTGAACTTGGGATCTGTGGCTGCACTCCTAATGAAAAAATTCAGCTCTC
The DNA here is from genome assembly GCA_006410775.1 of Tragelaphus imberbis. Lineage (NCBI taxonomy): Eukaryota > Metazoa > Chordata > Mammalia > Artiodactyla > Bovidae > Tragelaphus > Tragelaphus imberbis. The sequence continues at coordinate 67,676 of SJYM01009027.1, forward strand.
CATAGACCTCAGGCTCTCCAAGAAAACTATCTTGACCTTCCTCCCCCAAAGGCAGGGCTTCAGGTGCTAATTGGCAGGGGTTTCTAGTTCTGGATGGATTCCCTGGTGGATCAAATGGTAAAGAGACTACCTTCAATGTAGGAATCCCCGATTCGATCCTTGGGTTGAGGAGATCCCCTGGAAAAAGAATGGCAACCCAATCCTATATTCTTGGCTGGAAAATCCAAGTGACAGTGGAATCTGGGGGGCTACAGTCCATTGGGTCTCAAAGAGTCAAACGTGACTGAGCAACTTCATTTTCCAGTTCTGAACTCAGGATCTGCCCTTTGCACACTTTTTTTTATTTGCTTGGTTTATTGATTTTTGTTGTTGTTGTTGTTGTTGTTTTTTGCATACTCCCTAGAATATGTGATCTTCTTTTCCTAACTAAGCAGTCAAACTCTTATCCCCTGCATTGGAAGGCAGAAACATAGCCACTGTACCACAGGAAAGCTCACTCTTTTCATGCTTCTGCTGGCTCCTTTCTCTGGCTGGTGTCCTTTCATTAGCCCTGTGATTTGCAGATCCCAGCCCAGGTTTCAGGTGTACCTGCAGGCACAGTCAGAGCTACTATTTGATTTCCCAGAAGGGAGGAGACCAGCCTGCTGGAGGTCACATCCTTGGCCACCAACTACACCTACTATGGCAAATAGGCTCCCAAGGCAGAGCTGCTGATAAAGATGAAGGACCTGAAGAACCAGCAAGAGCCAGTACAGGACTTAGGTAGTGATTTGGACCATGACCTGTCAGTAGAAAATTTCGGGAGGCTGAAATTCAGATGATAATGTGCTGGCCGGAGACAGGTGGTGGCCCTAAAGTCTACCCTCTGCCTGTCCCTGAACCATGTGCCATTTGTGTTGGGCAGGATGTTGACATTTGGACCTGCATGTGAAGGCTTTTATCGGAAAGTCTTCTGTCCTAAAAATGGACCTTTCCACAGAACCTCCTTGCTCTCTCTCTGTATTGAGATTCAGTGTCAAATGAACTTTGTGGACACCAGTCTCTTTCATTTTAAGGTCAATGGATAATGTCTCTTCTATCCCAGTTGAAACTCAAAGGACTTAATTATATGACCTTCAGAGGGTCCATACCATCTTGGAGAACAAATTTAAAACTCTTATAAGCAGGTAATAAATCCAACAGTGGATCATAAAGGCTCTGTTAGCCAAAAAGCAGTCACTGTTCAACTCCAAAAACTAGCCCACGCCCTTAGGGATACAGCAGCAACATGCAAAATAGTCATTCTTTCCCTAAAGACACTGTGTATTCACAGCACAAAAACAAACACACAATACAGGGCCTGCAGGCCACACATGGCTCCCACTCTGCTATTATCAATAAAGTTTTATTTAAAGACAGCCAATTTATTCTTTTACATATGGCCTCTGTTGGACTTTAATACTATAAGCCATGTTGAGTAGTGGCAGCGTGGCTTCTAAAGTCTAAAATATTTACTCTCTGGCTATTTAGAGAAAACATTTTCAAACATAATGTAGTTGGTCAGAAAAGTAAAACTGGGTGAAGGCATACAGAGATAAAGGAGTGTGATTGTAGAGAAGGCTTTGATGAGCTCATGATGCAGAAAAGCCTGGAGTGACATGAGGGAGTGTCCGGTTCTGTCAGGGACTGGGGGATGTGGGGGCAACAAGTACTAAGGCCCTGGTGTAGGTGATATGTGACATGTTGGGAAGGCAGCAGACATCACTGGTGGGAGCACTATGGACAGAGGAGGGAGGATTTTAGATGTAGGTCAGGGACCAGAGGGTGGACCAGGAGGAAGAAGGATGGGAGATGTGGTCATGGTGCAGTGGCTGAAGCTGTTTGCACAAGGAGGCAAATAGGGGATGTCAGGGACCACTGTCTGTAACTGGACAAAGAGCAGGGAGGACCGAATAGGAGATCAGAGACCAGTGTTTGGAGTGGTGTGGACAAAGACTGGTATGATTGGAGAGGAGGGTACGTACCAGTGGATGTAGTTGTGTGGACAAGGAGGAGGCAAGATTGAACAGGAAGTCAGGGCCTTGTGGTAAGAGCTCCATGGAAATTTAACAGATGAATTGGAGATCAAAATCTGGTACCTGTGGCTGGAGCTGGGTGGACAAGGATGGGAAAGATTGCACTCGAGGTCACACAGACACATGGCTGGAGTTGTGTGAACAGGGAGGAATATGATGATCAGAGAGGATGTCAGGAACCAACCAGTGATTGGAGACATGTGGATAAAGAAGAACAAGACTGGAGAGCCAGTCAAGGTGCTTGAGCTGAAGCTGTATAGACAACAAGGGACGATTGGATATAACATCATAAGATAAGTTGCTGGACCTGTATGAACAAGGATGAAGAGGTTTGGAGATGAAGTCAGAGGCCAGCTGGCTGGAGATGTATGGACACGGAGCTAGAAGATTGGAAAGGAAGTCAAGGACCAGTTTCTGGACCTCTCTGTATAAGGAGAAAGAGGATTGTAGATAACTGTCTGGGCCAGGGGTACCAAAGCCATGTGAACAAGGGTGAGGGAGATTGCAGTTCAGGTCAGTGACCCCTAGAAGCTGTGTAGACAAACAGAAAAGGGAATGAGAGACAAAGTGAGGGGCCAGTTGCTAGAGATATGTGGACGAGGAGGAAGATTGGAAGTGTGGCTATACCATTGGCTGAAGCTTTGTGGACAAGGAGGAGGAGGACTGGAGAAGAGGTCAGGGACATATGTCTGGAGATGTTTTAACAAGCAAGTGAAGGATTTGTGATAACAGTCAAGGTGACCAGTGGCTGGTGCTGTGTGAAGAAGGATGATGTGGATTGGAGATAAAGTCAGGACACGTGGCTGGAACTGAGTATGCAAGGAGTAGAAAGACTGGAGATAAAGTCAGCAGTAACATGGCCAGACCTGTGTGAATAAGGATTAGGTTTGGTGCTTTGGACATTTTCAGTCAGGTATCAGTGACTGGAGCTGTGTGACAAAAAGGAGGCAGAATGGAGAGGCAGTCAGGGACCAGTAGCTGGAGCTGTGAGGACTAGAAAGAAGACTTGACTGGAGGTTAGGGACCAGGAGCTGTAACTTTATGGACAAGGAGGAGGCATGTTGGAGAAGTGATCAGGAACCAGTGACTGGAACTGTGTTTATAAGCAAGAGCAGGACTGGAGTGAGGGTCAGGGCCCTGTAGCTGTTGTGTGTAGACAAAGAGGGAAGATTGCATGTAAAATCAGAGACAGTTGTTTGGACATGTGTGAGGAAGGATGAGGGGATTTGTAGATCAAATCGGGAACCTGTGAAAGAGACTGTGAGGTCAAGGATGAGGAGGATAGCAGTTCAGGCCAGTGATCACTCTAGATGGAACAGTGTTGACAGAATGGAAGGCCTTTGAGAGACAAGGTTAGGAACCAGTTCCTATAGCTACCTAAACAAGGAACAGGATGCTTATAGAGAAAGTCAAGGGACAAGTATCTGGAGCTGAGTTGACATGCAGAAAGAGGATAGGAAGAAAGGCAGGGACCAATGGTTAAAGCCCTCAGCACACAACCAAGAAGGATTGAAGAAGAAATCAGGGACCAGTGGTTGGAGCTTTTGGGACAAAGGAGGAGATCTGGACATCAGAACTCAGGTGTCCCTGGCCAGTACTGTTTGGTCAGGAAGGGAGCCTTGCCCTGAGCATGAGCAACCTTTGCCTTTTTTGTGAGGTTTCAGAGATGGACCATCACGGTATACTAAGCACCTACTACCTGCAGAGTCTTCCAGTTTGAAACACCACTCTTTGTACTCTGCAGAATGCACATATCAGGCATCAGGACTATAGAATGAATGGCTTAGCTTGATCTTCTTGCTGCTCCAGGACCAACAGGTTTGGGAGAATGGGAAGGCTGGGATGTGTTCTCAAATGGAGAACAGAAACACTTTGATAGGGCCTCAATAGAGTAAATGGGCAGACACGTGCATGTCTCCGGCACCAGTTAGTCATGGAACTTAACTGGGAGCTGTCCTTAGTTTCTCACTGGGAGGCATTCAGACAAAGTTCAGGAAGTTTCCTCATGCCAGCAGAACATGCCCCATTTCTCCCTCTGTGCAAAGTGTGGCCTAGCCGCCGCATGCTTGAGCAGCATTCACGTCTGTCCAGCAAGGGAAGGAGGGTAACACATCCCCTTCTGTGGTTCAGCAGTAATTGCCTACTGTTGGCTTTCAAGTTTGAGAAAGCACTCTCCAAATGTGTGGACTAAAAATGTCTGATCTCCCATTGGTGCAACTCACTCAGGAGGAGAAGGGCTTGCCTTCATGCCAAGAATCAACTTCTCTTCTGAGTGATGGTGTCCATAGAGAGGCAAAGGGCAAAAGCACCACTTATAGAGACAGAGACACACGGACACCAGCTCCTGGTACACATACAGAAGGATTGCCCAAAACAGTGCTATGCCAGAAGCAGAGATAAGGAGACACAGAGAGAGCTCAGTACCCTATGTCTCTGGTTTCCCTGAACGGTGGATATCAATTGTAGCAAACAGTGAGCTTTTTCCCTACTTCCCTAGAATCCAGACAGCAACAGGCTCTCTGTCCCATGGGGAGAAATATCCAGCCACTTGATGCCCTTGCATATGCTTTGGATACTCAGTGAGAGCACCCAATTATTGACATTCCCTTGGGACACAGGAGTGCACTGTTTGAATTGCAGAAGAGGAACGCTGGGTAGGAACTTCCGGAGCCAGGTCAATGACAGCTCCTGGGGTAGTGGCAGATGAAAAACCCCCTCCCTCCCTGGAGCAGAATCTGGCCACTGTTGGGGTGCTGGGGCCCAGGTACCATGAAAGATGCCCTCTGGTCTAGGGGCATGTCCATAAGTGTGCCACACACTACCCTCTTGGCCACTGGTCTAGATTTGGGCTAGCAACCTGTGTGTGGCTCACAGGCTAGGGCCCCACCTGTTTGGTTGATATCCCAGGGCCAGTTCACCCTGTCCTGGGCTGTCTGCCACTTCTTTCTTTAGCCTCCAGCCACCATACACACACACACACACCAGCCCCTGCTTCCCAACCATCACCATTTTTCCCTGCCCTCAAAGAGCTAGTAGGCCCCACAGGTTTACTGTAGCCTGGGCCGCCATTGTGAACTACTTGCTGTACTATTATGTCCTGTCCCTTAACATCTGCACCAGCTTGGGATCATGGCCAGGGCAAAGAAGAGCATGAGAGGTGGTCAGAGAAAGGCAAATTCATCCTGGAACCCTGGACCTTCTTAGTTGTGAGCCCGGGTGCTCAGGGGGCAGGGGCCTCCCGTCCTGCCCTCATGATGTTGTGTGCAGCTGGGACCTTGCACACATCAGTTGTCATGCCAGGTGAAGAGGCCACCCTCTTCAAGGTGGAGGTGGTGGAGGAAGGCAAGGCCCTGGAGGACAGAGACATGACAGGGATCTGGCTGGTGTTTTATCTGCTGGCAGAAGACATCATGGAGGAGGTGGAAGTTGTAGTGGATGAGGAGCAGGAACAGGTGTCCTCCTATCAGAAGTTGGAGGAGAAGATGGTGGAGGAGCATGGCCAAGAGAGGCCCAGAGACCCGAGTGAGCTTCCAGTGCTAGATGTGCTGTAGGCACTGGCTGCCCTGCAGGTGGAACTGAACTCTGAGCATAAGAAAAGCCACAGGTCCTATGTTTCTTTCATGGGCAAATGACATCAGAGGAGGAAGTGTAACTTGGCTCAAAGGAGAGCCATCATCCAGGGCATCCCTGGCTTCTGGGCCACAACTGTATCCTTTCTGCTGCTCCTTGGGGTCCACTGCTCAGGAGGAGAAAGAGGGGCAGGAGTAGGAACAGGAGGAGGTCTTGGGGCGAGGGCACAGGTGGGGCGAGGGCACAGGTAGGGCAATGGAAGGCCCTGAAGGAAATTTTGTCCTGGGCAATTGGCAAGATCCAAAGGACAGGCATGTAGAGTCTGGGTAGGCCCACAACTAAGTGTCACAGCCACGACTTTGAGTGTTTCCTTCAGGCTTGCATCTGAGGAGGAGCAGGACCTGAGGCCTATAAGTCAGGCATGACCAGAGACAGTACAACAGAGCAGTCTCAGCAGACACTTCTTATTGTAAATGTGGAGGTTCCCAGGAAATAGCTGAGACATGGAACACACACACATATGCACACACGCACGCGTGCACACACACCCACACACACACACACACTTTGGTTTCAGAAATGGTTTGTCACAATGACTGCATGTCTGAACATGCAAGCAGTGACAGGCCACTACCCAGCATACACAGCTCTGGAGGAGAATTGGGTCAAATCCGATCAGATCAGTCACTCAGTCGTGTCTGACTCTTTGCGACCCCATGAATCACAGCATGCCAGGCCTCCCTGTCCATCACCATTACCCAGAGGTCACTCAGACACACACCCATCGAGTCAGTGATGCCATCCGGCCATCTCATCCTCTGTCGTCCCCTTCTCCTCCTGCCCCCAATCCCTCCCAGCATCAGAGTCTTTTCCAATGAGTTAACTCTTCGCATGAGGTGGCCAAAATACTGGAGTTTCAGCTTTAGCATCATTCCTTCCAAAGAAATCCCAAGGCTGATCTCCTTCAGAATGGACTGGTTGGATCTCCTTGCAGTCCAAGGGACTCTCAAGAGTCTTCTCCAACACCACAGTTCAAAAGCATCAATTCTTTGGCGCTCAGCCTTCTTCACCATCCAGCTCTCACATCCATACATGACCACAGGAAAGACCATACCTTGACTAGGCGAACCTTTGTTGGCAAAGGAATGTCTCTGCTTTTGTATATGCTATCTAGGTTGGTCATAACTTTCCTTTCAAAAAGTAAGCGTCTTTCAATTTCATGGCTGCAGCCACCGTCTGCAGTGACTCTGGAGCCCAGAAAAATAAAGTCTGACACTGTTTCCCCATCTATTTCCCTGGAGGAGAATAGTGGAGATCATAAAGAACCCCTGCTTAGGGAATGCAGACCACCTCAGATGTAGAACAGCACAAGAAACCCAGAGCCATGCTCATTCCTGATGTTATGGCAGGGCCTGTGGATATCAGTGGTGGCTGGGCAAGTGGAAGTGCCCAGCATCCTTGCAGATGCCTGTTTGAATGTCCTTCTTCCACCTCAGACTAGCGCTGATGCTCCTGGCTCTTCTTGGCCTGGCATGTGTGGCTTGAGTGGCTCCTTGACCCAAAAGAGATTATGAACCACGTTCACATTTCCATCATGATCAGCGACCAAGATAAAGACTTTCTCAGCAACATGACTGACTTGAAGGTCAGTGAGTCAGACTGAGGGCGGTTGGGTATGGGACCTGGCAAGGAATGGGAGGATCATGTTGTTAATGTTCCTGCACTAAGAGACTTTGTATAGCCATCTTGGAAGCTGTTAATGCCTGCCTTGGAGGCAAGTTGAGGCACCTAGAAGCTTGCACCTTTTCTCTCCTCCATGTCCTTTCATGTGCAAATGCAGTGCCATCCACGGTCCTGCTGCAAGCTAATCTTTCCCTTTCAGGACAATCTCTACTTCTTGAACATGGTGATCATTAAGAAGAATTACCTTGACATCATTGGTTAAACGTGGCTCCCGGGTGATGAGTGTGGGTGAGCAAGGGTGTGGATGATCCACCTGTGGGATCCGTCCCATTATCCCCTGTCTTTCTGCAGGATATAGAGCACATTGTTCCACTCCAGTCCACTGGTTCTGGGAATTTGATCGTGGAACACCCAGCTGCAGGCTGGACACCAAGAGCCTTAACTATCTCAACTGGTTGTCAGGGCACAACTTGTCAAAATTGGACAGTTTTGCTGAGGTGGGGTTGCTTTGGGCCTACACACAGTTGGTGATTGTTGTTGGAGTTCTTGGCTGCTCAAGGGAGGGTTCTGGTCAGCTCCAGGCTGACCTTTATTGTATTGCCAGCAAGTAATTGGTGAAGACGTTTGGGATGATCCCCTGAAGTAGTACTCCAGGAAGGAATGTTCTTCCATGAGTGGTAAATTACAGAAACACACATGGTGAGGAGGTCTGGAGGTGTGCTGAGAAGGGACAGCCATGTAGTAGCTGTGACACTGTCCTTTCCCAAACGGGAATGCTCAGGCTCATGCAAGCTGGATGTGGAGCCTGAATTTGTGCCATGCATGTAGCAGGTGCAAGGCTGAGACTGGGGGCTTGGGGATTCGGTGTGTCCATGAGTGAAGCAAGTCTCCCTCAAATCAGCTGTGTTTTCAGTGTGAGAGTCCTAGGTGATATTACTAGAGGCAGGGTGAATTATGTATCTTTGTCAGAATCATCCGTCCATGAGTCCTGCCATCCCCCGGCCTCCTGCTGCTCACTGAGTTAGAGATTGCCTGGACTTCTCACTCCTGCTCCTTACCCTGGGAAGGCCTATCATTGAAAGGGCATCCTTTCCGGGATTGCAGTGCACCTGTGTGCTGACTTTGAGATCATGTATGAATACCACATCCACAACTCAGCCTCTCACTGCCACCTGACCTGCTGCACAGGAAGCAACTTCGGGCTGCCTTGGGAAAATAATGGAAGGGCTCGCGGAGGAGATGGACAGGGAGACTGAAGGGCAGGACATGGTGCATACTGATGCCATCTCAGACATTGCTGGACATGGGCATCTTCAGATCCTGAAATATCTGTGTTCCTCGTTTGTGTTTGTGTCCCCATGCTGAGCGTGTGTGTGTATACACGTGTGTGCTTGGGCCATCTGTGTCTATGTGTGTGTGTGTGTGTGTGTGTGTGTGTGTGTGTGTTTCTGGCCAAGGCAAGATGCAGAGATGAAGGCGACAGGAGAGGAGGTGCCGAACAATCAGACAAGGAGGCAGGAGGCATCCCCAGTCTCAGGGTGGTTGGTTGGTCTATTTCCACAGTGACCCAATCCAGGAGGGGAATGAGGAAAGGATCAGATCAGATCAGTCTCTCAGTCGTGTCTGATTCTTTGCGACCCCATGAACTGCAGCACACCAGGCCTCCCTGTCCATCACCAGCTCCCGGAGGTCACTCAGACTCGCATCCATCGAGTCAGTGTTGCCATCCAGCCATCTCATCCTCTGTCGTCCCCTTCTCCTCCTGCCCTCAATCCCTCCCAGCATCAGAGTCTTCTCCAATGAGTCAATTCTTCGCATGAGGTGGCCAAAATACTGGAGTTTCAGCTTTAGCATCATTCCTTCCAAAGAAATCCTAGGGCTGATCTTCTTCAGAATGGACTGGTTGGATCTCCTTGCAGTCCAAGGGACTCTCAAGAGTCTTCTCCAACACCACAGTTCAAAAGCATCAATTCTTCGGTGTTCAGCCTTCTTCACAGTCCAGCTCTCACACTCATAATGACCACAGGAAAGACCATAGCCTTGACTAGGCGAACCTTTGTTGGCAAGTAATGTCTCTGCTTTTGAATATGCTATTTAGGTTGGTTATAACTTTCCTTCCAAGGAGTAAGCGTCTTTTATTTTCATGGCTGCAGTCACCATCTGCAGTAATTTTGGAGACCAGAAATATAAATTCTGACACGATTTCCACTGTTTCTTCATCTATTTCCCATGTAGTGATGGGACCAGATGCCATGATCTTCGTTTTCTGAATGTTGAGCTTTAAGCCAACATTTTCACTCCCCACTTTCACTTTCATCAAGAGGCTTTTTAGCCCCTCTTCACTTTCTGCCATTAGGGTGGTGTCATCTGCATATCTGCATTTTCATTATAGGAGACTGGAATGCAAAAGTAGGAAGTCAAGAAACACCTGGTGTAACAGACAAATTTGGCCTTGGAATACGGAATGAAGCAGGGCAAAGACTAACAGAATTCTGCCAAGAAAATGCACTGGTCATAGCAAATACCCTCTTCCAACAACACAAGAGAAGACTATATACATGGACATCACCAGATGGTCAACACTGAAATCAGATCGATTATATTCTTTGTAGCCAAAGATGGAGAAGCTCTATACAGTCAGCATAAACAAGACCTGGAGCTGACTGTGGCTCAGATCATGAACTCCTTATTGCCAAATTCAGACTTAAATTGAAGAAAGTAGGGAAAACCACTAGACCATTCAGGTATGACCTAAATCAAATCCCTTATGATTATGCAGTGGAAGTGAGAAATAGATTTAAGGGCATAGATCTGATAGATAGAGTGCCTGATGAACTATGGAATGAGGTTTGTGACATTGTACAGGACACAGGGATCAAGACCATCCCCGTGGAAAAGAAATGCAAAAAAGCAAAATGGCTGTCTGGGGAGGCCTTACAAATAGCTGTGAAAAGAAGAGAAGCGAAAAGCAAAGGAGAAAAGGAAAGATATAAA
>SJYM01009029.1:0-17624 GCA_006410775.1 Tragelaphus imberbis
AAATGGCAACCCACTCCAGTGTTCTTGCCTGGAGAATCCCAGGGATGGGGGAGCCTGGTGGCCTGCCATCTATGGGGTCACACAGAGTTAGACACGACTGAAGTGACTTAGCAGCAGTCTGGAATTTGTGTGAAGGGGCCTTGCTGGCTTGGTGAACCAAACAGAGACCGCAGAATGTGTGCTGTGTTAGCAGATATGAAAACAAAGTATCAATTTAATGTGGGTTCTTATTTGCATTTTCACGATTAATGATGTTGATGTAGATATGCAGATGATACCACCCTTATGGCAGAAAGTAAAGAGGAACTGAAGAGCCTCTTGATGAAAGTGAAAGAGGAAAGTGAAAAAGCTGGCTTGAAAGTCAACATTCAAAAACTAAGATTATGGCATCCGGTCACATCACCTCATGCAAATAGATGGGGAAACAATGGAAACAGTGAGAGACTTTATTTTCTTAGGCTCCAAAATCACTGCAGATTGTGACAGTAGCCATGAAATTAAAAGACACCTGCTCCTTAGAAGAAAAGCTATGACCAACCTAGACAGTATATTAAAAAAGCAGAGATGTTACTTTGCCAACAAAGGTCCGTCTAGTCAAAGCTATGGTTTTTCCAGTGGTCATGTATGAATGTGAGTGTTGGACTATAAAGAAAGCTGAGCACCGAAGAATTGATGCCTTTGAACTGTGGTGTTGGAGAAGACTCTTGAGAGTCCCTTGGACTAAAAGGAGATCCAATCAGTCCATCCTAAAGGAGATCAGTCCTGGGTGTTCATTGGAAGGACTGATGTTGTAGCTGAAGCTCCAATACTTTGGCTACCTGATGCGAAGAACTGACTCATTGGAAAAGACCCTGATGCTGAAAAACATTGAAGGCAGGAGGAGAAGGGGATGACAGAGGATGAGATGGTTGGATGGCATCACTGACTCAATGGACATGAATTTGAGCAAGCTCCAGGAGTTGGTGATGGCCAGGGAAGCCTGGTATGCTGTGGTCCAGGGGGTCACAAAGAGTCGGACACAACTGAGTGACTGAACTGAACTGACATATTTGAATAACCTCTTTTTGGAAAACAACTATGCTCACCACAATACCACAATGCTAATAGCCTCTTTTTGAAGTACTTCTTTGAGTCTAAGCCCTCCCTTTTCCTATTACTTTGTATTCCTTTTCCTTATTAATTTTAAATATTGAATAAAATACTTTGGCCAATATATGGATTGCAAATATTTCCTTCCACTCGGTTGGTTGCCTTTTTGCTCTCTTACTTATGTCTTTCCATGAGTTGACATTTTTAATTTTATTTTGGTTCAATAAATTTGCAAGCATAAAACCTCATAAGCATATAGAAGAGTGATATAGCAAAATGCCCGCATCTTTCTGGCTTTATCCAGAAAACTGAGGTGTGTGTGAATAAGAAGCAGGCAATGGCTGGGAAAACAGCAGCCAGGCCTTCTGAAGGGCCTCAAAAGGATGCAGACCCTACAAAACACTTTGTGGAAACATCAGGAAGCCTGCCCTCGAGATGCTGGGACAGCGTGTTGAGGGATCCCCCAGCGGACTCAAAGGCATGCCCTACATGTTATATGGATACACACACACATGCATAAACACACACGCACACCATGTGACTGGCCTCCTGTGCATACTTCTGAGGGGCAGGTGTGAGGCTTCGTAGATGGTGGGAGGACACAGAACACCATCCTGACTCTGTGGGCTCAGAAGGAAAAGCATACATTTGAATATTCAGCTCTAGAGAAAGCAGACAGGTGGCTTTCTGAGAGAGAACAACCTGGCTTTACAGGATCAAGAGAAGGCACACAAGCTTAAAATTCCCCTGGCAGAGGGAGCAAGAAAGTCTAGAACAGGCATATCCAGAGAAAAAGTTCTGAGAGAGTCTAAGAGAGTCTGACTGGACTGACAGAAGTTATTCCTCACCTGAAACCCATCAGCAAAGACTGGAGGGAATGGTGACTTCTACAAGTGAGTGAATAGCAATACAAGACTTCAGGGAATCTAAAAAACCAAGGAAATATGACACAATACAGTGATTTTCCAGGAGCTAACCCCAAGAAATGTGGAGCTGCAATTTGCCTGAGAAAGACATCAAAATGGTTGTTTCAAGACATCTCAGTGAGCTGCAAGAAAACACAGAAAGACAATTAAACGAATTTAAAAAGACAATACTTGCACAAAATGAGAAGTGCAACAGAAAGATGGAAATGATCAAAAATAGCCAAACAAATTCTGGAGCTGAAGAATATTATTAATGAAATGAAAAATGCAATGCTCAATCATGTCCAACTCTTTGTGACCCCATGGACTGTAACCCATCAGGCTTTTCTGTCCATGGAATTTTCCGGGAAAGAATACTGGAGACCGCTGCCTTTTCCTTCTCCAAGAGAGCATAATAGTAGACTTGAAAAAAGCAAAAGAAAGAACTTGTGAATCTGAAGATAGTTCACTTGAAATTATCCCATCAGAGGAAAACAAAGCAAAAAAGATGAAAAGGTGAAGAAAGGCTATGGGATATTATTAGGAGAGACAATGCATGCACCAGTGGAGTTCCAGAAGAAGAGAGGGAGGAAGGGTTGAAGAGTCCTATTGACTCTGCTCTCAACATGCGTACAGAATCTGATCATCTCTCATCATGTCCACCTCTATTTTTCCATCTTGTCTAGACTGCAAGACTAAAACCAGTTCCTAAAGGGTCTCTTTGTTTCCATTTGTGTATCCCCCCACCAGTCTCTGCAGCTTATTTTTCACATTGTAGCCACAGTGAACCTTTGATAATATGAAACAGATTGGTTCACTTTCCCAGTTAAAATTTTGTAATCCTTTCCCATCATACTTAAAATAAAACTCAAACTCATTACCCTGGCCTTCGAAAAGGAAATTATATGATCTATCTCCTCACTATCTTTCTACTCTACTCTCTCATTGCTCACTCAGCTTCAGATACATGGTTTTATTGTCTTCTGATAACAGGGCATTTACACACCTCTCACTCATGTCTTCACTTCCCGGGAAGCTCAACTGGTAAAGATTCTGCCTACGATGCAGGAGACCTCAGTTTGATTCCTGGGTCGGGAGGTTCCCCTGGAGAAGGGACAGGCTACCCACTCCAGTGTTCTTGGGCTTCCCTGGTGGCTCAGATGGTAGAGTAATCTGCCTGCAATGTGGGAGACCTCCAGGAGGATCCCCTGGAGAAGTTCGTGGCAACCCAGTCCAGTATTCTTGCCTGTAGAATCCCCATGGACAGAGGAGCCTAGCTGACTACAGTTCATGGGATTGTAGAGTCAGACACAACTGAGTGACTAAGCATAACACAAGCAGATATTATTTATTATTTCTTTTTAATTTGTATCATTCTGCATCTATTTCTACAAACTGTTGGTTATAAGCATGCAGTATTAAATCCTGAATTGAAAAAGAAGAGCTCACAACTATGTTTTATTTTTTCTCTTTTTTGGGGACTTTTTCTCTGACTAGGCCATTGGGTATTTGCAATTAACATTATAACTCCTATTCTGCTTATCAGAAGTTTCAGTAGAGCTCTGTATTTGACACTCTATCCTTTAACTCACTTGGTTATAGAGGTACTTTAGAAGAAAACAGCATCCTCTTTGCTAAACCCTGTTGTTCAGTTCATCTTATTCTTTGGCCCTCATGAAAGTAATTTAATTTGTAAAACAATTTGACAGGGCCAGTACTTATTCTTTAATCACATCCAACAGATTCAGATAATTGAATGTGCTGGGCCAAGCTTTATCCCTGAAACAACATTAATCCAATCTCCATAGCAGAAACTTTGTGACAGTAAAAACTCACATTTGTTTAATCAATAAATAATGATGCTTCCAGAAACATGACACTTTTTAGCATGTTAATTTCAAAATATTTAAAAATTAGTAGCTATCATACAGGATTATTTGAATAATTTATTAAGTGAAGAAAACAAAGATAAATAAGGTTTATATAATCTTCAAATAACATAATCTCTGGAAGGGAAAATATACAACCACACTTATAACAAAAGGTAGAAGAAGCAGATACCTAAAGGGGAGTTTTCATAAAGTTACCACATAAGGTGAATTGAAGCAATGTTTTTTTTTTTCTGAATAGTTGCACTATGGAAAGCTCCAATGAAGGGTAGTGTTTGAGGAAAAGTATAAGGAAATATTATAATAAGGAATACATTACTTTAAATAGCAAGAATAATAAAGAAATTTATTTTGGACATGATAACATGGTCTGTAAGTAAGAGGGACTTTCCAATACAGAAGAAAATCATAAGTAAAGTCATTAAGGTTGAAAACTTGGTATCTATGCACCACAAAAATAGATCACTTGTATTGTATCCTTTAAACACAAGGGTTTCTGAATACATCTGGAAAAGTATGTTGGTGTATAATATAGCTTATTAGGGGCTACGTTTGGACTTTACAGTCAAAGAAGTACTGCTGTTGCAGAAAATCGGTCAACAGTAATATGTAAGGTGGCTTGTATATGGAAAGCACGATGCTTCCCTGGTGGCAGGTGACAAAATAGAGAAGAATCTTGGTCTGAGAGACAAGGAAGCATAAACTATGACCTTAGCAGGGACAAACATGGGGGAAAAGGAAATGAAGGTAAAGTCAGTGAGTCTTAGGAACTGATAGCAGGTGGAGGATAAGGCAAAGGGGAAGATTCAAAAAGATTTAGAAATGGAGGGTGAACAAGATCACCTTAATGAGAGGGGTGGAAGGAGAGTCAAGGGTTGCTTTTGGACATACTAGGTTTTGGGTACCAGGCATCCATCTAGAGATACTCAGTGGGGAGTGAGTTTCCAAGTCCTGGAACATGGGGCAAAGGCTAACAATGAAGATGTTAGTCTTAAAGTTTCTTGTATGCAGCAAGGGCTGAGTTATTAGGGATGAAAGTGATTTCCATTGGGTAACTATGGAGATATAAGGCTGGAGGCATTCCATAAAAATCAAGCACATGCAGGAAGTGTAGAGGGAGAGATGCTATGAGAAGTCAGACAACTTAAAGTAGAATAAGACAAATGCAGAGTTATAATCCCTTGGTTTCTTTCCACGGGATAAGCAGAAAGCCTCGACTACTGGGCAGTGTGTGAGTTAGAATGGCAATTCAGAAAGAATTTGGCAGACCAGCGTACTGAGTTTTCCAATTTGGGTTTGCAATCTGATGAAGGAAAAGACAGAATTCAGATACAAAGTGAAAGAGAACTGAAACAGAGATTTCAGAGGAATACAAGAGAGTTCAGTTGGAGTCAGATTATCCTAGAATTGAAGGTCGGTTTTAAAGGGAGTTTGTAATCATGAGCTTGCACCAGGACAGAGTCCTGATCTGGATGGAGGTGAATCATTCTATTATGGACAGGGAGTACCATCATTTTTATCACATGTTTTTGGATTTGTGTTCTCAGCTTCAGCCTAAAATTTGTGCACCGGCCAGAAAACTGGGAGAGGTAGCAGAGTGCTCCGAAAGTTATTTGAATGAAAGTTTCAACATCTTCTGAAAAACATCACATAGTCAACTCTAGTTTAGCCATCAACAGTGGTAGGAGGACCATTGGTCAGACAGAAGAACATTTGCAAGAATGGGGAAGCTTCTGGGAGATAACTCATCCTGGGTGAAGAAGCTGTTTATTATGAGCAGACCCTGGAATTGTAGTGGCCAGAGGAAGTAGTGATTCAAGGCACAGAATTATAACTACAAGTGCTATGCCACTAAAACCTCTTAAAATAGTCAAGCTCAGTTAAGTATTTNCCAATGAAGGGTAGTGTTTGAGGAAAAGTATAAGGAAATATTATAATAAGGAATACATTACTTTAAATAGCAAGAATAATAAAGAAATTTATTTTGGACATGATAACATGGTCTGTAAGTAAGAGGGACTTTCCAATACAGAAGAAAATCATAAGTAAAGTCATTAAGGTTGAAAACTTGGTATCTATGCACCACAAAAATAGATCACTTGTATTGTATCCTTTAAACACAAGGGTTTCTGAATACATCTGGAAAAGTATGTTGGTGTATAATATAGCTTATTAGGGGCTACGTTTGGACTTTACAGTCAAAGAAGTACTGCTGTTGCAGAAAATCGGTCAACAGTAATATGTAAGGTGGCTTGTATATGGAAAGCACGATGCTTCCCTGGTGGCAGGTGACAAAATAGAGAAGAATCTTGGTCTGAGAGACAAGGAAGCATAAACTATGACCTTAGCAGGGACAAACATGGGGGAAAAGGAAATGAAGGTAAAGTCAGTGAGTCTTAGGAACTGATAGCAGGTGGAGGATAAGGCAAAGGGGAAGATTCAAAAAGATTTAGAAATGGAGGGTGAACAAGATCACCTTAATGAGAGGGGTGGAAGGAGAGTCAAGGGTTGCTTTTGGACATACTGGGTTTTGGGTACCAGGCATCCATCTAGAGATACTCAGTGGGGAGTGAGTTTCCAAGTCCTGGAACATGGGGCAAAGGCTAACAATGAAGATGTTAGTCTTAAAGTTTCTTGTATGCAGCAAGGGCTGAGTTATTAGGGATGAAAGTGATTTCCATTGGGTAACTATGGAGATATAAGGCTGGAGGCATTCCATAAAAATCAAGCACATGCAGGAAGTGTAGAGGGAGAGATGCTATGAGAAGTCAGACAACTTAAAGTAGAATAAGACAAATGCAGAGTTATAATCCCTTGGTTTCTTTCCACGGGATAAGCAGAAAGCCTCGACTACTGGGCAGTGTGTGAGTTAGAATGGCAATTCAGAAAGAATTTGGCAGACCAGCGTACTGAGTTTTCCAATTTGGGTTTGCAATCTGATGAAGGAAAAGACAGAATTCAGATACAAAGTGAAAGAGAACTGAAACAGAGATTTCAGAGGAATACAAGAGAGTTCAGTTGGAGTCAGATTATCCTAGAATTGAAGGTCGGTTTTAAAGGGAGTTTGTAATCATGAGCTTGCACCAGGACAGAGTCCTGATCTGGATGGAGGTGAATCATTCTATTATGGACAGGGAGTACCATCATTTTTATCACATGTTTTTGGATTTGTGTTCTCAGCTTCAGCCTAAAATTTGTGCACCGGCCAGAAAACTGGGAGAGGTAGCAGAGTGCTCCGAAAGTTATTTGAATGAAAGTTTCAACATCTTCTGAAAAACATCACATAGTCAACTCTAGTTTAGCCATCAACAGTGGTAGGAGGACCATTGGTCAGACAGAAGAACATTTGCAAGAATGGGGAAGCTTCTGGGAGATAACTCATCCTGGGTGAAGAAGCTGTTTATTATGAGCAGACCCTGGAATTGTAGTGGCCAGAGGAAGTAGTGATTCAAGGCACAGAATTATAACTACAAGTGCTATGCCACTAAAACCTCTTAAAATAGTCAAGCTCAGTTAAGTATTTTATTGGAGAGTTCCCAAAGTCAAGGGAGGCATTTCCTCTCACATCCTGGATTTATAACAAGGGGTTAGTGCCCTGTGAAGTTGACACGGGGCAGGAGGAGAGACCTTGGATCCACATGGGCTGGTGTTAATAACTACAGGTGCTATATTAGCAGTGAGACATCAATGGAAGTGGGCTTATTTGTGAATATATGTAAATCACCTCCTAAAAACTGCCCATCTGTCTCCCCCCAAATAGAATGAATGTGTGCACGTAAACACACATATACACTGGTGAACTCACATCACAAATACATCCTATTTCATGTAATAGAATCAACACATTAAAGGAAATGGAAATCTGAGTTACTTCCATTAATGTGCCCTGGTTTGACCCATTGGTTAGTAAGGCCCAAAGAATTTAGGATGATGTGTATAACTGAATAAATGTTCCCAGATTTCTCAGCAGTTCCTGCTACACAGTGGACAGTGGTTATATATAAATAGCTGTCTTTTAAAGTCAGAGGGCTGTAGTTGCAGGTCACACCAGTGTCAGATGACACTCTTGAAAATGAGTTTCATGGTCACATATGTTTGAGAAACTCTGGATTGAATTAGTTGAACTGTATTTATTAAAGGCTTTCTTTGAGGTTTTCACATACTAATTGTCCATTGACTCTAAGAGAGGGTACATTTTGCAAAATTGCAAAACTTTGAAAATGAATCCTTTCTTCATGGAGCTTTCCATGGAAAATAGTTTTCCACACAATAGGTTTATAAATACTCTCTAATTAGATGAGGGGCTTCCCTGGTGGCTTAGATAGTAAAAAAAAAAAAAAAAATGCCCCCAATGCCTGAGACCTGGGATTCACTCCCTGGGTCAGGAAGATTCCCCAGAGAAGAGAATGGCTACCCATTACAGTATTCTTGCCTGGAGAATTCCATACCCAGAGAAGCCTGGCAGGCTACAGTCCATGGGGTCGCAAAGAGTTCAACACAACTGAGCAAATAACACACACACACACACTAATTAGATGGGAATTACTTTTAGAAAAGACTATCTGCTGTTCTCTAATTCCATCCCCCAAAATCTTTTAAAATGGCAGAAAGAGAATTTCACAAAGTAAGATGGTTAAACATTAGAATCTAACTGAAAAGAAATATCAAAATTCAAGAATGTCCAGAGTTAAAGATATTTGCTGTAGATTGATGTCACTCACACAGTATGTTCGCAGAATATTTTATGACTGAATGTATGAATGAAATTCGTATAGTTGTATACTATTTGAAATTGTATAGCTATTTAAGTCCTGTATAGAGAGTTGCAAAAAAACAAAATGGCTGTCTGGGGAGGCCTTACAAATAGCTGTGAAAAGAAGAGAAGCAAAAAGCAAAAGAGAAAAGTAAATATAAAAGCATCTGAATGCAGAATTCCAAAGAATAACAAGAAGAGATAGGAAAGCCTTCCTCAGCAATCAATGCAAAGAAATAGAGGAAAACAATAGAATGGGAAAGACTGAAGATCTCTTCAAGAAAATTAGAGATACCAAGAGAACATTTCATGCAAAGATGGGCTCAATAAAGGACACAAATGGTATGGACCTAACAGAAGCAGAAGATATTAAGAACAGGTGGCAAGAATACACAGAACTGTACAAAAAAGATCTTCATGACCCAGATAATCATGATGGTGTGACCACTCACCTAGAGCCAGATATCATGGAATGTGAAGTCAAGTGGGCCTTAGAAAGCATCACTACGAACAGAGCTAGTGGAGGTGATGAAATTCCAGTTGAGCCATTTCAAATCCTGAAAGATGATGCTGTGAAAGTGCTGCACTCAATATGCAAGCAAATTTGGAAAACTCAGCAGTGGCCACAGGACTGGAAAAGGTCAAGTTTCATTCCAATCCCAAAGAAAGGCAATGCCAAAGAATGCTCAAACTACCACACAATTACACTCATCTCACACACTAGTAAAGTATTGATCAAAATTCTCCAAGCTAGGCTTCAGCACTATGTGAACTGTGAACTTCCAGATGTTCAAGCTGGTTTTAGAAAAGGCAGAGGAACCAGAAATCAAATTGCCAACATCTGCTGGATCATGGAAAAAGCAAGAGAGTTCCAGAAAAACATCTATTTCTGCTTTATTGACTATGCCAAAGTCCTTGACTGTGTAGATCACAATAAACTGTGGAAAATTCTGAAAGAGATGGGAATACCAGACCACCTGACCTGCCTCTTGAGAAATCTATATGCAGGTCAAGAAGCAACAGTTAGAACTGGACATGGAACAACAGACTGGTTCCAAGTAGGAAAAGGAGTATGTCAAGGCTGTATATATTGTCACCGTGCTTATTTAACTTCTATGCAGAGTACATCTTTGAGCCACCAGGGAAGCCTGGTGAGGCTTTTGAGGCTTTCCTCGTGGCTCAGATGGTAAAGCGTCTGCCCGCAATGCGGGAGACCCAGGTTTGATTCCTGGATTGGGAAGATCCCCTGGAGAAGGAAATGGCAATCCACTCCAGCACTCTTGCCTGGAAAATCCCATGGAAGGAGCCTGATAAGCTACAGTCCATGGGGTCGCAAAGAGTTGGACATGACTGAGCAACTTCACTTTCACTTTCCACAGTACATCTTGAAAAACCCTGGGCTGGAAGAAGCACAAGCTGGAATCAAGATTACCAGGAGAAATATCAATAACCTCAGATATGCAGATGACACCACCCTTATGGCAGAAAGTGAAGAGGAACTAAAAAGCCTCTTGATGAAGGTGAAAGAGGAGAGTGAAAAAGTTGGCTTAAAGGTCAACATTCAGAAAACTAAGATCATGGCATCCTGTCCCATCACTTCATGGGAAATAGATGGGGAAACAGTGGAAACAGTGTCAGACTTTATTTTTTTGGGGGGCTCCAAAATCACTGCAGATGGTGATTGCAGCCAGGAAATTAAAAGACGCTTACTCCTTGGAAGGAAAGTTATGACCAACCTAGATAGCATATTCAAAAGCAGAGACATTACTTTGCCAACAAAGGTCTGTCTAGTCAAGGCTATGGTTTTTCCAGTGGTCATGTATGGATGTGAAAGTTGGACTGTAAAGAAAGCTGAGCACCGAAGAATTGATGCTTTTGAACTGTAGTGTTGGAGAAGGCTCTTGAGAGTCCCTTGGACTTCAAGGAGATCCAATCAGTCCATTCTGAAGATTAGCCCTGGGTGTTCTTTGGAAGGAATGATGCTAAAGCTGAAACTCCAATACTTTGGCCACCTCATGCAAAGTGTTGACTCATTGGAAAAGACTCTGATGCTGGGAGGGATTGGGGGCAGGAGGAGAAGGGATGACAGAGGATGAGATGGCTGGATGGAATCACTATTCGATGGACGTGAGTTTGAGTGAACTCTGGGAGATGGTGATGGACAGGTAGGCCTGGTTTGCTGCAATTCATGGGGTTGCAAAGAGTTGGACATGACTGAGCGACTGAACTGAACTGAACTGAACTGATAGAGAGTTCTTGCATGGCAGCCCACTCCAGTATTCTTGCCTGGAGAATCTCCATGGACAGAGGAGCTTGGCAGGCTACAGTCCATGAGAGCACAAAGAGTCAGACACGACTGAGCGACTAAGCACAGTGCAGCACATAGAGTTCCTATAAGTTAAAATACGTCAGTGTTCCTTCTCTTGCTTCCTCCTAGAAAAGGTGAATTAAATACTTGCGTTACAGCTTATAGAATGAAGACCATAAAAGGTTTTGTAGATCTTGAACTAAGATAAATTTTGAGTACAGTGCAGCGATATACAGCAAGAGACACAAAGTAATGCACTTTTTTAAGTCAGTCAGTTCATCTCTAGGAATGTGTACTAGAAAGCTGTTTATCACAAGCAGAAAGAATGAAGAACTACATGAAAAGTCACTTATTATAGAAATATTTGAAATAAAAACAATTTGAATCCAAAGTGGCATTAATTTGAACTCTAGCTCTGTCATTTTCTACCTGTGTGATCCCAGGAAAGTTAATTTTATAGAGCCTCAATCAATAAATTGGACATAATAATATATAATTGACAGATATAATAGATATGACAATATATTTTCATGTATAATTGACCTAATAAGACTTTAGTGCTGTCTCTTATACACATCTAGATGTGTATAAGAGACAGNAGCTCTGTCATTTTCTACCTGTGTGATCCCAGGAAAGTTAATTTTATAGAGCCTCAATTTGGACAATCAATAAATTGGACATAATAATATATAATTGACAGATATAATAGATATGACAATATATTTTCATGTATAATTGACCTAATAAGACTTTAGTGAGGATTAAAGAAATACAAATAAAACATTTAGCTCAGGATTCACACAGAATAATCAATAAAGGTTAGTTAAATGGGGAAATGGCTTAACCATATGGCACAAGACAATAGAATGTTTTCTAGGTATTATTAATATGAAGGTTACATAGAAACACGGAAAAATATAGAGTTTAGTGCTAGGGCCAGCTTCTTCACTCTCCTCTTTCACTTTCATCAAGAGGCTCCTTAGTGCTTCTTTACTTTCTGCCATAAGGGTGGTGTCATCTGCATATTGGAAAAGGCAACAGCACCCCACTCCAGTACTCTTGCCTGGAAAAATCCCATGGATGGAGGAGCCTGGTAAGCTGCAGTCCATGGGCTTGCTAAGAGTCGGACACAACTGAGCAACTTCACTTTCACTTTTCACTTTCATGCATTGGAGAAGGAAATGGCAACCCACTCCAGTGTTCTTGCCTGGAGAATCCCAGGGATGGGGGAGCCTGGTGGGCTGTCGTCAATGGGGTCGCACAGAGTCGGACATGACTGAAGTGACTTAGCAGCAGCAGCAGCAGCAGTATCTACATATCTGAGGTTATTGATATTTTTCCTGGCAATCTTGATTCCAGCTTGTGCTTCATCCAGTCCAGCATTTCGCATGATATACTTTGCATAGAAATTAAATAAGCAGGACGACAATATACAGCCTTGATATATTCGTTTCCAAATTTGAAACCAGTCCATTCTTCCATGTCTTGTTCTAACTGTTCTAACTTGCTTCTTAACTTGCATACAAGTTTCTCAGGAAACAGATAAGGTGGTCTTGTAATCCCATCTCTTTAAGAATTTTCCACAGTTTCTGATCAACATAGTCAAAGGCTTTGACATAGTCAACAAAGCAGAAGTAGATGTTTTTCTAAAACTCTCTTGCTTTTTCTATGATCCAATGAATGCTGGCAATTTGATCCCTGGTTCCACTGCTTTTTCCAACTTCAGCTTTAACATCTGGAAGTTCACACACTGTTGAAGCCTAGCTTGGAGAATTTTGAGCATTACTTTGTTAGCGTGTCAGATGAGTACAGTTATGCAGTAGTTTGAACATTTTTTGGCATTGCCTTTCTTTGATATTATAATCGAAACTGACCTTTTCCAGTCCTGTGGCCACTGCTGAATTTTTCCAAATTTCCATCACCTCATGCAAATAGGTGGGGAAACAATGGAAACAGTGAGAGACTTTATTTTCTTGGGCTCCAAAATCACTGCAGATGGTGGGTGACTGCAACCATGAAATTAAAAGAAACTTGCTCCTTGGAAGAAAAACTATGACCAATGTAGACAGCATATTAAAAAGCAGAGACATTACTTTGCCAACAAAGGTCCATTTAGTCAAAGGTATGGTTTTTCCAGTAGTCATGTATGGATGTGAGTGTTGACTATAAAGAAAGCTGAGTGCTGAAGAATTGATGCTTTTGAACTGTGGTGTTGGAGAAGACTCTTGAGTGTCCCTTGGATTGCAAGGAGATCCAATCAGTCCATCCTAAAGGAAATCAGTCCTGAATATTCATTGGAAGGACTGATGTTGAAGCTGAAGCTCCAATACTTTGGCCATCTGATGCAAAGAGCTGACTCATTTGAAAAGACTCTGATGCTGGGAAAGATTGAAGGCAGGAACAGAAAGGGATGACAGATGATGAAATGGTTGGATGGCATCACTGACTCGATGGACATGAGTTTGAGCAAGCTCCGTGAGTTGGTGATAGATGGGGAAACCTGGTGTGCTTCAGTCCATGGGGTCAAAAGAGTTGGACATGACTGAGCAACTGAACTGAACTGAACTGATCCTAATGTGAAGTAAGTCAAACAGAGGAAGACAAGTATCATATGATATTGCTTATATGTGGAACATATTACAAAATCAAAAATAGCACAAATGAAGTTATTTCCAAAACGAAAACTCACAGAGAAAACCAACTTATGGTTGCTGCTGCTGCTAAGTCGCTTCAGTCGTGTCCGACTCTGTACGACCCCAGAGACAGCAGGCCACTAGGCTCCCCCATCCCTAGGATTCTCCAGGCAAGAACACTGGAGTGGGCTGCCATTTCCTTCTCCAATGCATGAAAGTGAAAAGTGAAAGTGAAGTTGCTCAGTCGTGTCCGACTCTTAGCGACCCCATGGACTGCAGCCCACCAGGCTCCTCCGTCCATGGGATTTTCCAGGCAAGAGTACTGGAGTGGGGTGCCATTGCCTTCTCCGAACTTATGGTTACCAAGAGGGAAAGGTGGGTAGGGGAAGGTTAAATTAGGAAGCTGGGATTGACAAATACAGACTACTGTATATAAAATAATCAACGAAAACCTACTGTATAGCACAGGGAACTCTATTCAATACAGTATAATAATGTATATAGGAAAAGAATCTGTAAAAGAATATATATATATATATATATGTAACTAAATCTCTGCCCTGTACACAAGAAAGTAGCACAGCATTACAAAACAACTATAGTTCAACTTAAAAAAATAAAAACCTGTCTATATGGGTTGCTGTACACATGTGGGGACTGTTCTTGCACTCCTGTGCATTTTCAGCCAAGCAAACGGTAGACACAGGACTAACACTGAGCCAATAAGATTCAATCTCTCCAAAATTCAGTTTAGACAGAGCTGGTGTAATTCCTTCTGGACTGTTCACCTGGAGTGAGGGCATTTGAACTCAAGAGCAGATGCTGACACCGTATGGCTGCTGTATTCTTAAAGAAACTTGGACAGAGAGAAACGGCAGCATTGCAAAGAAGCGCAACAGAGACTGTGCGATCCCAGGAGTGGGGATTGAGAGAGAGAGGGAGAGAGAATTTTTTTTAAGTTTTCTGTTTCTAATAGCTTTCCACTGAAGGGTACCCCCTCTCTGATCCTGGTTGTTCCTGCTCTTGGATTGAGAGATGTCTCAATTACTTTATGATAAACTAGCTTATGCAAATCTGGAGCATTCTGCATCCAGAATAGGTATCCCTAATTAAGATAGAGCTGCAATGAATAAACAAGTCATTCCCTTTTCTAATTAGCAAAGGTTTCTTGAGGACACAGTGCCTCATCTCAGATGAGTGATTACTGTGGTTGGTACTCTGAGCACAGTGAGAGACTGGCAGGAGGACCATTCGGGTTTCACTGTGTGGATGCTGCCTTTCCCATCTCCACACGGACCTGGCTTAGGACTGTATAGAATCAGAAATAGGCATCTCCTAGCTGCAGAGGTTATGTCGGATGAACATTCCTAAGTATGTTCTCTCTGAACTCAGAGTAAATATAGGAACCAACATGACTTCTAAATTTTTTCCACTTTTTTTTTTCTATCCCCTCTGCACATCTTGGTGATCCCCTGAAATTGTGCCCTCATTTCAAAGTATGGAAGAGTCTCTTTTGCAGTTCCTGTGCTGAAGCGTATGCTAAAATTGTGAAGCCATGTTTAGGCAAGAAAAGCAAGTCACCTTATTAGACTCAGGATTCCAGGGGGCAATGGGTGGAAGGAAACCCCAGGCTTGGGCAGGAGGTAGGGAACAATCCAGAAACATGAATAAGGCACATGTAATTCAGGACCCACAATTATTTTCATCTCTGCAGACCAGAGTTCACAAAGTGGAACTGAGATTACCAGGAGAAATGTCAACAACCGCAGATATACAGATGATACTGTTCTAATGGCAGAAAGTGAAGAGGAACTAAAGAGCCTCTTGATGAGGGTGAAAGAGAAGAGTGGCAAAGCTGGTTTAAAACTCAACATTCAAAAAACTAAGATCATGGCATCTGACCCCATCATTTCATGGCAAATAGGTGGGAAAAAAGTGGAAATGGTGGCAGATTTTATTTTCTAGGGCTCCAAAATCACTATGGATGGTAACTGCAGTTACCATCTTTAATTGAAATTAGAAGATGCTTGCTTCTTGGAAGAAAAGCTATGACAAACCTAAGTAAGTAGTAAAAGTCACTCAGTCGTGTCCGACTCTTTGTGACCCCATGGACTATACAGTTCATGGAATTCTCCATGCCAGAGTACTGGAGTGGGCAGCCTCTCCCTTCTCCAGGGCATCCTCCCAATGCATGAATCGAACCCAGGTCTCCCGCATTGCAGGCGGATTCCCCACTAGCTGAGCCACAAGGGAAGGCCAGTTGTGTCATGGGCTATACCTTTTACAGCAGCTGATGGTGGGTGCGTCCTTAGTGCAAGTAGCTAAAAATCGTAGGTTTCCGCTTGTATCTCTACTGGTTTTATCAATACTTTTGATGAAATAAGATAAAACAATTTTAAGGCAAAGGATAATTTAAGCTTAAAAAGTTTTCTCTGTTCTTCGGCCTCCTCTCTTCCCTCTAATGTGCATATTAAAAAGCAGAGACATGATTTTGCCAATAAAGGTACATATAGTCAAAGCTATGGCTTTTCCAATAGTCATGTACAGATTTGAAAGGTGGATCATAAAGAAGGATGTCTAGACAGCATATTAAAAAGCAGAGACATTACTTTGCCAGTAAAGGTCTGTCTAGTCAAAGCTATGACTTCTACAGTAGTCATGTATGAATGTCAGAGTTGGACTATAAAGAAAGCTGCTGCTGCTGCTGCTAGGTCACTTCAGTCGTGTCCGACTCTGTACAACCCCATAGACCGCAGCCCACCAGGCTCCCCCGTCCCTGGGATTCTCCAGGCAAGAACACTGGAGTGGGTTGCCATTTCCTTTTCCAATAAAGAAAGCTGAGCACCAAATAATTGATGCTTTTGAAGTGCAGTGTTGAAGAAGACTCTTGAGAGTCCCTTGGATTGCAAGATCAAACCAGCCAATCCTAAAAGAAATCAGTCCTGAATATTCATTGCAAGGACTGAAACTCCAATACTTTGGCCACCTGGTGCAAAGAACTGACTCATTGGAAAAGACCCTGATGCTGGAAAAGATTGAAGGCAGGAGGTGAAGGGGACGACAGAGGATGAGATGGTTGGATGGCATCACCAACTCTATGGACATGAGTTTGAGCAAGCTTCGTGAATTGGTGGTGGACAGGAAAGCTTGGCATGCTATAGTCCATGGGGTAGTAAAGAGTCAGACACAACTGAGCGACTGAAGTGAACCGAACTAAACTTAAAGAAGGATGAGTGCTGAAGAATTGATGTTTTCTAATTGTGGTGCTAGAGAAGACACTTGAGAGTTCCTTGGAGAGCAAGGAGATCAAACTAGTCAATTCTTAAGGAAGTCAGTCCTAAATACCCATTAAGTTTGAGCAAACTCTGGGAGACAGGGAAGCCTGGCATGCTGTACTCCATGGGGTTGCCAAGAGTTGGACATGACTTAGCAACTGAGCAACAACAAATGGTGATGCTAGTGGTAAAGAACTCGCCTGCCAAGGTAGGAAATGTGAAATACATGAGTTTGACCTGGGTCTGGAAGATCTCCTGGATCCTCCAGGGGCAAGGGCATCTCAAGTCACTCCAGTTTTCTTTTCTGGAGAATCCCATGGACACAGGAGCCTAGAGGGCTGCAGTAAATAGGGTCGAAGATTTGGACACAGCTGAATTAACTTAGCGCACTTTTGGGGCTCTTCCCTCATGGTCCTGTAGCTAAGACTCCACACTCCCAATTCAGGGGGCAGGAGTTCCTTCCCTGGTCAGGGAACTAGAGCCACATGTCACAACTAAGACCTGGTGGGGTCAAATAAAGGAATAAATACGTACTTATTTATAGGTTTCCCCGATGGCTCAGTGGGTAAATAATCAACCTGCAATGCAGGAGACCCAGGAGTTGGGAATTCAGTCACTGGATTGGGAATATCCCCTGAAGCAAGAAATGCTACCCACTCTAGTATTCTTGCCTGGAGAATCCCATGGACAGAGGAGTCTGACAGGCTAAGTCCAAAGAGTGGGACATGACTGAGCAGACACACACACACACACACACACACACACACACACA
>SJYM01009029.1:18011-37808 GCA_006410775.1 Tragelaphus imberbis
GTCAACAACCGCAGATATACAGATGATACTGTTCTAATGGCAGAAAGTGAAGAGGAACTAAAGAGCCTCTTGATGAGGGTGAAAGAGAAGAGTGGCAAAGCTGGTTTAAAACTCAACATTCAAAAAACTAAGATCATGGCATCTGACCCCATCATTTCATGGCAAATAGATGGGAAAAAAGTGGAAATGGTGGCAGATTTTATTTTCTAGGGCTCCAAAATCACTATGGATGGTAACTGCAGTTACCATCTTTAATTGAAATTAGAAGATGCTTGCTTCTTGGAAGAAAAGCTATGACAAACCTAAGTAAGTAGTAAAAGTCACTCAGTCGTGTCCGACTCTTTGTGACCCCATGGACTATACAGTTCATGGAATTCTCCATGCCAGAGTACTGGAGTGGGCAGCCTCTCCCTTCTCCAGGGCATCCTCCCAATGCATGAATCGAACCCAGGTCTCCCGCATTGCAGGCGGATTCCCCACTAGCTGAGCCACAAGGGAAGGCCAGTTGTGTCATGGGCTATACCTTTTACAGCAGCTGATGGTGGGTGCGTCCTTAGTGCAAGTAGCTAAAAATCGTAGGTTTCCGCTTGTATCTCTACTGGTTTTATCAATACTTTTGATGAAATAAGATAAAACAATTTTAAGGCAAAGGATAATTTAAGCTTAAAATGTTTTCTCTGTTCTTCGGCCTCCTCTCTTCCCTCTAATGTGCATATTAAAAAGCAGAGACATGATTTTGCCAATAAAGGTACATATAGTCAAAGCTATGGCTTTTCCAATAGTCATGTACAGATTTGAAAGGTGGATCATAAAGAAGGATGTCTAGACAGCATATTAAAAAGCAGAGACATTACTTTGCCAGTAAAGGTCTGTCTAGTCAAAGCTATGACTTCTACAGTAGTCATGTATGAATGTCAGAGTTGGACTATAAAGAAAGCTGCTGCTGCTGCTGCTAGGTCACTTCAGTCGTGTCCGACTCTGTACAACCCCATAGACCGCAGCCCACCAGGCTCCCCCGTCCCTGGGATTCTCCAGGCAAGAACACTGGAGTGGGTTGCCATTTCCTTTTCCAATAAAGAAAGCTGAGCGCCAAATAATTGATGCTTTTGAAGTGCAGTGTTGAAGAAGACTCTTGAGAGTCCCTTGGATTGCAAGATCAAACCAGCCAATCCTAAAAGAAATCAGTCCTGAATATTCATTGCAAGGACTGAAACTCCAATACTTTGGCCACCTGGTGCAAAGAACTGACTCATTGGAAAAGACCCTGATGCTGGAAAAGATTGAAGGCAGGAGGTGAAGGGGACGACAGAGGATGAGATGGTTGGATGGCATCACCAACTCTATGGACATGAGTTTGAGCAAGCTTCGTGAATTGGTGGTGGACAGGAAAGCTTGGCATGCTATAGTCCATGGGGTAGTAAAGAGTCAGACACAACTGAGCGACTGAAGTGAACCGAACTAAACTTAAAGAAGGATGAGTGCTGAAGAATTGATGTTTTCTAATTGTGGTGCTAGAGAAGACACTTGAGAGTTCCTTGGAGAGCAAGGAGATCAAACTAGTCAATTCTTAAGGAAGTCAGTCCTAAATACCCATTAAGTTTGAGCAAACTCTGGGAGACAGGGAAGCCTGGCATGCTGTACTCCATGGGGTTGCCAAGAGTTGGACATGACTTAGCAACTGAGCAACAACAAATGGTGATGCTAGTGGTAAAGAACTCGCCTGCCAAGGTAGGAAATGTGAAATACATGAGTTTGACCTGGGTCTGGAAGATCTCCTGGATCCTCCAGGGGCAAGGGCATCTCAAGTCACTCCAGTTTTCTTTTCTGGAGAATCCCATGGACACAGGAGCCTAGAGGGCTGCAGTAAATAGGGTCGAAGATTTGGACACAGCTGAATTAACTTAGCGCACTTTTGGGGCTCTTCCCTCATGGTCCTGTAGCTAAGACTCCACACTCCCAATTCAGGGGGCAGGAGTTCCTTCCCTGGTCAGGGAACTAGAGCCACATGTCACAACTAAGACCTGGTGGGGTCAAATAAAGGAATAAATACGTACTTATTTATAGGTTTCCCCGATGGCTCAGTGGGTAAATAATCAACCTGCAATGCAGGAGACCCAGGAGTTGGGAATTCAGTCACTGGATTGGGAATATCCCCTGAAGCAAGAAATGCTACCCACTCTAGTATTCTTGCCTGGAGAATCCCATGGACAGAGGAGTCTGACAGGCTAAGTCCAAAGAGTGGGACATGACTGAGCAGACACACACACACACACACACACACACACACACACACATACTGTGTTAGGTGCTTTACTGATGTTAATCTGAGACAGCCTTAGATTTCTTATTGGATCCTTCTTAATACCAAGAACTAAGTTAGTTCACGGGGAAGGCAATGGCACCCCACCCCAGTACTTTTGCCTGGAAAATCCCATGGACAGAGGATCCTGGTAGGCTCCAGTCCATGGGGTCGCTAAGAGTCGGACACGACTGAGCGACTTCACTTTCACTTTTCACTTTCATGCATTGGAGAAGGAAATGGCAACCCACTCCAGTATTCTTGCCTGGAGAATCCCAGGGATGGGGGAGCCTGATAAAGGTTCCGTCTATGGGGTCGCACAGAGTCGGACACGACTGAAGCGACTTAGCAGCAGCAGCAGCAGCAGCAAGTTAGTTCATGAATTCATGTGTGAATAACTAAACACACAAGTATGAAGCACAAATTTTAATTTTTGTTGACTGGCGAGCACAAGGGATTAGGAGAGTCAGAGTAATTTTATATCTTCAGTAAAATTATATCATTTCTTTCACAATCACCAGACCTCTACCTGTTCTCTCCCTCAAACATGGAACGACTATGTCCTTCTCCTTAGCTGTATGCTACATAGAGAAGCAATTCAGTATTCAACACAAAAGAAAAGGATTTGCATTGCTTAGCTTCATCATCAGTTGCATATAAACAGGTCCAAAAGCTTGAGCAAGACTCAGACATCAGCAAACTTCCTACAGGGTAGAAAGAAATACACACTGCGGGGGGAAAACGTTTTGAAAAGGAGTGCTAGATGATTAAATTCTGAACTGCCTTTTCCTCATCACTTCACATATGAAACAAATTCAAGGCAGAATTCAGTGTGTTGGAGAGAAACAGTGGTAAGAAAGCAAGAGAAAAGAAACATACTTGAATACTTGGGTTTTGTAAGGCCATCATAGTTAAAACTTGCTTCCCAAGTGTCAAAAATCTGGTGAAAAAAAGAGAAATCCCATTGAACTCTGAAATAGCACCTCCCCAGCCCACAATAGAACACTATGAATATTGAAGGGAAAGTGGCAGACAGGAATACTTTCAGGGAGTGATGGATTTGCAGTGTGTGGGATGGAATGCTTTATTATTTTTATGGTATTGCAAAATAGAGGACTTCCTATCAAAGCTTGCTTTTAACGGCCAACATATCCACTGAGCAAAAGGGAAGAAAAGTGATTTCATAATCCTAGGCTCAATGTATTTTTTTCCTTTGAATTTGCTTCCACTCATTTTGGAATTCTTTGGATAGTTTCAACTGTTTCTTTTGTCATGGACTTTCCTGGTGGCTCAGACGGTAAAGTGTCTGCCTACAAGGCTGGAGACCTGGGTTCAATCCTTGTGTCTGGAAGATCCCCTGGAGAAGGAAATGGCAACCCACTCCAGTACTCTTGCCTGGAAAATCCCATGGACAGAGGAGCCTGGTAGGCTACAGTCCATGGGGTCGCAAAGAGTCGGACACGACTGAGCAACTTCACTTTGTCATAAAAGGAACCTCTAAGTGTTTAATCCTGCTGGATAGAAGAAAATGAATGAGGAAGGAAAGACATACTGATTTCAGTAGGGAAATAATGAAGGGAGGGTAAGCAGGTAGGATACTGCTTCACAGGATGATAACTTAACGTGATGTACAAGCATCATGTGTGGAATTTGAGAGCACTATTGAAGAATGCAAGGTGAGGAGAGATGTAGGGCAAGTTTCCCACCCTAGGCAGCAGGAGGTCAGGGAACCTGTCCACACATGTGCGGTTCGATTCTCAGAGGACACTGACATTCTCTTGAATGTGGATGCCTCTGGACAGGCTGAGGAGTTCCAATCCACCCTAGCCTGCCAGCTCTTACTGTGGTTCTGTTGACTGAAAGAAATGTACTAAAAAAAGCTGAGAATTCTATTTATGTAGCAGACAAAACTAAAGACTTAAGCCTGGGACACAGCCTCTCAGATTTCTCCAGATGTTGCTCCTAAGAGGTAAGGAAGGAGCCAGGATACACAGAGGTTTTGCAACAAAGACCTGGGAGGCAGAACATCAAAAGATTACTGTTAAAGCAAGCCAGACACCTCAAGGTAATGAATTTAGCATTTTATAGTATGGAAAGCTACTATGCATGAGTCTAGGCTCACTGAAATAAGGCACCTCAGGCATCAGGTTCCAGCATCTCATCCCGAGTCTCCTCACCACGTGGTGTGGCTAAGTGGCTGTGCTTGATGGTAGGCATTCTGTTTTTATCCTGTGCTTCCTCACGTGTCAGGGTGCTTCTGAGGCTATGGCTTGACAGCTGCAACATCCTTTGCTTACTGATATGGCAGGTGGCGTGTTTTCATTGACAGTGTCGCATGCAGCTGGCTGCTTCACTCATATAATCTGTCCTCTGAAGACATTTGAGCTTGTGATTCCTGATCTACCCTAATCCTCCCATTTTAAATTGTAATACCCAAGGCTAAGAGAGAACCAGTTTTCTCAAGATTACTGAAAAGGAGACATAATAAAAAGTAGCCCAGAAGTGAATTTTCCCTGTGCTCAGTTTATTATGTACCAGTTCATATTACTTTAAAACAATTCTGAAAACTCAGAGTTTTCATAATTTATTTAGATCAAAACCAGTTTTGAACTAAGGCAGTCTTTTAGTAAAATATTCATGAAAGTGAAAGTCAGTCAGTCATGTCCGACTCTTTGAGACCCCATGGACTATACAGTACCAGGCCAGAATACTGGAATGGGTAGTCATTCCTTTCTCCAGGGGATCTTTCCAACCCAGGGATCGAACCCAGGTCTCCCGCTTTGCAGGTGGATTCTTTACCAGCTGAGTCACCAGGGAAGCTGGAAGCAACTCAGAGACGGTGAAGGACAGGGAGGCCTGGCATGCTGCAGTTCATGGGGTCACAAAGAGTCAGATCTGACTGAGCGACTGGACAGCAACAGCTACAGCAGATACGAAGAGACAAAAGGTGAGTACTTCCAGTTGGAACAGTGACCCCATGGAGTGCAGCACGCCAGGCTGCAAATAGTTTACTCATTTATTCACCAACTCAAAAAAATAGCTTTGGCTGTGTGAGGCATTTAGGGGATATGAAACCTAATGAGACATAGTCCCTGTTCTCAGTGATGTGATAATGTTATTATACAAAAGCTTGTAATTTTACCAACAAGCGACCCATACTGTGACTGTAACATGAATAAAGAGTCAAGGGAGTGTGGATAAAGCAGAAAAGGGAGTCTAGAGGAGCAGGAGAAATTAGGAGAGAGCATGCCACAGGAGTAATATTTCAGCTGGGTGAATGGAGACAAATTTCTTCAAATCCTAGTCACAATATGAGCAGAGGTGCAGAGGCTTCAGAACTTGGTACGTCCGGAGAAAATGAGTGCACGATACACTTGCTGTGTCCTGGGCTTGCATGCATGCTAAGTTGCTTCAGTAGTGTCTGACCATTTGCAACCCCATGGACTGTAGCCCACCAGGCTCCTCTGTCCATGGAATTCTCCAGGCAAGAATACTGGAGTGGGTTTCCATGGCCTCCTCCAGGGGATCTTCCCGACCCAGAGATCAAACCTGAGTCTCCTGCTGCTGAAGGTGGGCTCTTCACCACTGAGCCACCGGGGGTGCACCAAGCCATGAACTAGATGGATGTGTTATTTTTCTTCAATGTCCATTTTACAGAGCAGAAAATGGAAAGGGATTTGTTTAGCTTAATTGTTTCCAAACTTTAGATTTATTACTTATTGTGTTTTAGAGCTTTTGCTAGATGCTAGATGGAATGAAGAACTCATCTGTAGTCAACTTTTGCTGGCTTAAGAAATTAAGGTTGTGATTTGAAACGAAGGTGTGAAGATTTGAAAGAACTTTCCACCTGTGGTTATGTAAAATATGAAGTTTGAGCTTTGAAATTTTTTCCAACTCCATTAAAGTTTTCTCAGAAAAATACAAATTAGAATAGTCAGTGAATACAACATGATATTGGATGGCATACATGAAAGTACTTATTAGCTACTGAGATCTCCCATAGGTACAAGGTGATTAACCACAGCAGGTAGAAGGCTCATAAAACAAAACCAGACATTTCTGTGTCATATAATACTTGCACTTTCATTGCTTTTGTGAAGTGTATTTAAAGGAAGGAGAAAGCACAAATAGAACCCAGGCTCTGAATAACATGTGGCTAGGAAGAGAGTTTCATATTTCTACTGGTACCTTGGAGAACTGGACTGAAGTTCTGACTGGTGGAGTGACCATTTGGAGGTAACTTGGAGGTAGCTTGGTGGATGGTCTATTGACAAGTGGTCTCTGATAAGTGAGACTAGGGAGAGCAGATGCCTGAAATAGGGGAACTTTGGTAGCAGGATAGGGGAGAGGATGGTCCCTAGAAAGATCCACTCCTCTCTTTTCCTCGACCACATGGACAGTCTTCAGTCTATGCAGCTCCTGAAATTAAAAAAAAAAAAGTATATCATCAAAGTAACAAAAGACATCTGATTGGTTTGTCACTGACAGGCCAGGATCTGAGTGGAGGATCAGTCCAGGGATTGACATATGATAATTTTCACGTGCTCTTGAGATCTTCCGACAGGAGGGAAGCAAGAGTCAATACTTCATTCACTGTGTTTAGGCGTGTATGCGTAGTACCTACTATGTGCCAGGCCATCATGGATCATTCATCGTTGTCCTGATCTCATTCATCTGTAGATTTTCATTTCAGACTAGAGATATTTGGAAGAGATGAGAAAGGTGGTAGCAGTGAATATCAGTTATTAAGCTTCTTTTATAGCAATTAATTATGTATGCAATATGCATTTCTCAGAAACCAGAAGGGAAACGCTCTATGCCACTTTCTAGAAATACATTAAAATTAAAAACTCAATATAGCTGTTACCCTTATTGTGAAAATTTTAGCATTAAAAGTGGTTATTGAGATTCTTATGAACAAACAATTGGTAATTTTCTTCAAGTAAGCAAAGAAGTATTATTTTTCTTTTAAACTGATGTCTCAAGAAGTAGAAGTTTAAGGCATTCATAAAAGTCTTTAGAGACATGCTTTATAAGTTAAAAATAAGAGGGAAAAAAAGCTTATGCCATTAAGACACTTATTATTTTATCAGTGATGCTATAAATTCTGCCCTCCTGAGGAAAATTGAAATATTAATTCTGGATTGCTATCTTGGAAAACCACATGATATGCTCCCTATAAAGAAGAGAAAAGATTTGAGGCCCCATGAAAAGCCCCTAGTATTAAAAAATACACACACACACTTTTTTTCCCCTAGTGGCATGTTGCTTTCAATATGAGATGACATTTTGAATGGAGTGGCAGAAGTGTTTTTCTTTCTTGCACTCTGCTGTTTCTAGATAGTAATGCTTCTTGAAGGAAACAGAGAAATGACATATGCATCATTCATGGAAACAATACTGATTGTGAACATTTAATGCAGATTTTTAAGAGAGAAATTTGAAGATGGCCTCAAAAATTTCCCAGAAAAGAAATTGCAAAAGCATTGCCTTTTCCCACTTCTGGCTCTCAAGGGATGCAGGAGATGAGATACATTACATTCTATGTGGTACCCTCTCCAGGTCCATAGCAGTCATTTGCTATCAGAGAGACTAGTGACATTTCATACCCAATAATTATTGAAGGTAAGCCTGGCTGGAATGAATGCGATTCCATTGAGAGTAAGTTATGCTAAATCATTGATACAAACTTCAGATAAAATTTCCAAAGTTGCTACCTAGGAGCAGAGACTTGGAAATATCTCTAATTTACACATTTGACTCATGTAGAATTCTCTCCCATGGCCTTCCTATCAGCTAGTGTGCAAATCAATCTATTTATTCAAAGTAAGAGTGGACACGTTTTGCTCAGGGAGAAGTGTTGAGTGCTGGGAATTTCTTCCTTATACTGAACTGAATTGTTGTTCCCTATAACATGCATCCTTTCTGGCTCTGGAATAAAGTAGACTCTCCTACTTCATTTCACTCTTGCTGAGAATGCTTGAAAATAGAAATCTTGTGACCTTCAAATCTTTCCTTCTTTAGGCTCACCTGCCTTTGGTGTGTTTAAATTTGTAATGTAACTTAAGGATGTCTGAGTTTCCTCACCTCCTGGTTATCTTCTTCTGTTTAGTTTCATGTATATGTGCACCTGTATGTATGTTTTCTGTGCTAAGTCACTTGAGTCATGTCTGACTCTTTGTGACCCTGTGGATTTGTAGGCTCCTCTGTCCAGGGGATTCTCCAGGCATGAATACTGGAGTGGGCTGCCATGCCCTCCTCCAGATGATCTTCCTGACCCAGGGATTGAACCTCTGTCACTTGAACTCTGTCTCCTGCATTGGCAGGCAGGTTCTTTACCTCCAGCACCACCTATGTATGTTTTCCAGTGACTTTAAATATATACATATCCCTAAATGCACACACACACACACACACACACACACACACACACACACACACACATTTCATTAGCAGGATATAGTTTTTAGAAAATAATTCGAATCCTGAAAGTAGTCAAAGATTGTGTACAATGATGTCTTCACGAGTTGGCTGGAGATTTGAAAACTGGACCCAGCCTAGGCTTAAATGATAAAATTTCCTGCATTTCTCACTTTCACTGCTTACCTTGCCCTATTCCATTCGGTTGCCAAGTCTCCTTCAGTCTTCCTTGTCTTACTGCAGAAACTGCTATTGGATGGAACTCTGTGCAAGGAAATGTCAGGCTTTAATGTACCTTGAGATGTGAAGCATGACAAGAACTAGCACCCAAGAACTCATCAGAATAAAAATAGGCTGGCAGCAGCTGCTCTGGGGGCTGGCACCTCTACTGCTAGTCATCTACAGGAAGATGCTCCTGAGATGAAGAGATGGCAATTTTCCAGGCATAATCAGTGTTTTCAGCATCTGTACTTCTTTACTGGAGATCAAGCCCTGAGGCTTTGGAGTGGAGCACTGACTCCAAGACCCTAGACTACCAGAGAACTAACCCTAGTGAGTATCAAATAATGAGAACTCACACAAAAGAAACCACCTGAATACAAGACCAGGCCTCACCCAACCACCACTAGTGCCTTGTGCAACCCCTCATCTAAACAACAAACATGTAATACAATAGTGTAAAGTAATTAGCCTTTAATTAAAATAAATACATTTAAATTAAAATATTAAATAAAAATAAATAAAATAAAAAATAAATAAACAACAAACAAAGCAAAAATAAAACCCCAATCATCAGCAAACAGGATTACCACCTCACTCAGTCACTCTCATCAGCAAAAAAACAAACAAACAAACCAAAAACTCACACCAAATCTCACCCTATACGAAGCTTACACAAGCCATTGTACCAGACTTAGGAGGGCAGAAACCAAAAGGAAGAAAGAATTCAACCTTGAAGTCTGGGAAAAGGACACCTCAAACACAATAAGCTAAAAAAAAAAAAAAATAACCAAAAGGCAGAGAACTACTACACAAATGAAGGAACAAACTAGAAACACAGAAGCCCAAATACATGAACAGGAAATAGGCAAACTACCTGAAAATAATTCAGAATAATGACAGTAAAGATGATCAAATACCTTGAAAACAAAATGGAGAATACGCAAGAATCAATTAACAAAGACCTGGAAGAATTAAAGAATAAACAAACAGAGACAAACAACAGGATTATTGAAATTAAAATACTCAAGTAGGAATAAATAGCAGAATATCTGAATCAGGAGAGTCTCAGAGACCTCTGGGACAATATCAAATGCACCAACATTCAAATTATAAGGGTCCCAGAAGAAGAAGAAAAAAAGAAAGGGTATGAGAAAAATTTTGAAGAGATTATAATTGAAATTTTCCCCAACATGGAAAAGGAAATAGTTAATCAAGTTCAAGAGGCACAAAAAGTCCCATATAGGATAAACCCAAGGAGAAACACACCAAGACACATGCTAGTCAAACTAAGACTAAACACAAAGAAAATATTAAAAGCAGCAAGGGAGAAGCAGCAACAAGTAACATACAAGGGAAACCACATATGTTTAAAAGCTGATCTTTCAGCAGAAATGGAAGGGAATGGAAGGAAATATTTAAAGTACTGAAAGGGAAAAATCTACAGAAAATATTGCTATACCTGGCAAGGATCTCATTCAAAATGAATGGAGAAATCAAACGCTTTTCAGAAAAACAAAAGTCAAGAAATTTCAGTACCACCAAACCAGCTTTACAACAAATGTTAAAGGGACTTCTATAGTTAAGAAATACAAGAGAAGAAAAAGATCTACAAAATCAACCCAAAACAGTTATGAAAATGGAAATAGGAACATATATATATCAGTAATAACTTTAAATGCAAATGGATTAGATACTCTAAGGAAAAGA
The DNA here is from genome assembly GCA_006410775.1 of Tragelaphus imberbis. Classification (NCBI taxonomy): domain Eukaryota; kingdom Metazoa; phylum Chordata; class Mammalia; order Artiodactyla; family Bovidae; genus Tragelaphus; species Tragelaphus imberbis. The sequence continues at coordinate 28,660 of SJYM01009029.1, forward strand.
CACAGATTAACTGAATGGATACAAAAACAAGACCCACTTATATGCTGTCTATAAGAAACCCACTTCAGACCTAAAGACACATATAGACTGAAAGTGAGAGGGTGGAAAAATATATTCCATGCAAAAGGAAGCAAAAAAAAGGTGGAGTAGCAATCCTCATATCAGACAAAATAGACTTTAAAATAAAGGATATTACAAGAGATAAGTAAGGATACTACATAACGATCAAGGGATCAATCCAAGAAGAAGACATAACAATTGTAAAAATCTATGCATCCAACACAGGAGCACCTCAATACATAAGACAAATACTAACAGACATAAAAGGAGAAACTGACAGTAACAAAATAATAGTAGGAGACTTTAACACCCCACTCACACCAATGGACAGATCATCAAAACAGAAAATTAATAAGGAAACATGTCTCCAATGATACTTTAGATGAGATGGATCTCATTGGTATCTTCAGGACATTCCATCCAAATGCAGAAGAGTACACTTTCTTCTCAAGTGCACATGGAACATTCTCCGGGATAGACCACATCTTGGGTCACAAATCAAATCTCAGTAAACTTTAACAAAATTGAAATCATATCAAGCATCTTCTTCAACCACAACACTATGAGACTAGACATAAATTACTAGGAAAAAACTGTAAAATCACAAATACGTGAAGATTGAACAATATGTTTCTAAATAACCAACAGGTCACTGAAGGAATCAAAAGGGAAATTAAAACATTTCTAAAAATAAGTGACAATGAAAACAGGACAACTCATAACCTATGGGAAGCAGCAAAAATAGTTCTAAGAGGGAAGTTTATAGCAATACAATCCTACCTCAAGAAACAAGAAAAACATTGACTAGACAACCAAACTTTACACCTAAAATAACTGGAAAAAGAAGAACAAATAAACCCCAAAATTAGTAGAAGGAAAGAAATCATAAACATCTGAGCAGAAATAAGTGACAAAGAAATTTAAAAAACAATAGTAAAGCTCAATGAAGCTAAAAGCTGGTTCTTTGAGAAGATAAAATTGACAAACCTTTAGCCAGACATATCAAGAGAAAAAGAGAGAAGAATCAAATCAGCAAAATTAGAAATGAAAAAGGAGAGGTTACAAGAGACAATGCAGAAGTACAAAGGATTATGAGAAACTATTGTGAACAACTCTATGGCAATAAAATGGATACCTGCAAGAAATGGACAGATTCTTAGAAAAGTTCAATCTTCCAAGACTGAACCAGGAAGAAATAGAAATTATGAACAATCTAATTACAAGCACTGAAAATGAAGCTGTGATCAAAAACCTCCCAAAAAACAAAAGTGCAGGACCAGATGGCTTCATAGGAGAATTCTATCCAACATTTAGAGAAGAGCTAATGCCTATCCTTCTAAAAGTATTTCCAAAAATTGCAGAGGAAGGAACACTTCCCAAATTTTTCTACAAGGCCACCATCACCCTGACACCAAAGCCAAAGACAACACACACACAAAAAGAAAACTACAGGCCAACATCACTGATGAACATAGATGTAAAAATCCTCAACAAAATTTTAGCAAACAGAATGCAGCAACACATCAAAAAGCTCACACACCATGATCAAGTTGGGTTTATTCCAGGGATGCAAGGATTCTTCAATATATGCAAATCAATCAATGTCATGCACCACATTAACAAATTGAAAGATAAAAACCATATGATCATCTGAATAGATGCAGAAAAAGCCTTTGACAAAATCAGCACCCATTTATGATTAAAACTCTTCAAAAAATGGACATAGACGGAACCTTCTTCAACATCATAAAGGCCATATATGGTAAACTAACAGCAAACATTATTCTCAATGGTGAAAATCTGAAAGCATTCTCCCTAAGATCAGGAACAAGACAAGGGTGTCCACTTTCACCACTGTTATTCAACATAGTTCTGGAAGTCCTAGCTACAACAATCAGAGAAGAAAATGAAATAAAAGGAATCCAGATCAGAAAGGAAGAAGTAAAGCTCTCATTGTTTACAGATAACAAGATATTGTACAAAGAAAACCCTAAAGGTAGTATCAGAAAATTACTAGAGCTAATCAGTGAAATTAGCAAAGTTGCAGGATACAAAATCAATACACAGAAATCATTTGCGTTTTATATACTAACAATAAAAAATTAGGAAAAGAATTTAAGGAGCCAATCCCATTCACCACTGCAACAAAATGAATTAAGTATCTAGAAATAAACTTGCCTAAGGAGACAAAAGATCTGTACACAGAAAATTATAAGACACCGATGAAAGAAATTAAAGGTAACATAAACAGATGGAGAGCTATTCCATGTTCCTGGAGTAAGAAGAATCAATACTGTGAAAATGACTATACTACCAAACACAATCTACAGATTCAATGTGATCCCTATCAAATTACCAATGGCATTTTTCAGAGAACTACAACAAAATAATTCACAATTCATATGGAAACACAAATGACCCTGAATAGCCAAAGCAGTCTTGAGAAAGAAGAATGGCACTGGAGGAATCAACCTTCCTGACTTCAGATTATACTACAAAGCTACAGTCACCAATACAGTATGGTACTGGCACAAAACCAGAAATATAGACAAATGGAACAAGATAGAAAGCCCAGAAATAAACCCATGCACTTATGTGTGCCTTATTTTTGACAAAGGAGGCAAGAATATACAATGGGGCAAAGACAGCTTCTTTAATAAATGGTGCTGGGAAAACTGGATAGCTACATGTAAAATAATGAAATTAGAACACCTCCTAACATCATACCCAAAGATAAACTCAAAATGGATTAAAGACCTAAATGTAAGACCAGAAACTAGAAATCTCTTAGAGGAAAACATAAGCAGAACACTCGATGACATAAATCAAAGCAACATCCTCTATGATACACCTCCTAGAGTATCAGAAATAAAAACAAAAGTAAACAAGAGGGACCTGATTAACCTTAAAATTTTTTGCACAGCAAAGGAAACTATAAGCCAGGTGAAAAGACAGCCCTCAGAATGGGAGAAAATAATAGCAAATGAAACAGCTGACAAAGGATTAATTTCCAAAATATACAAGTAGCTCTTACAACTCAATGCCAGAAAAACAAACAACCCACTCAAAAAGTGGGAAAAAAACCTAAACAGACATTTCTCCGAAGAAGACATACAGATGTGTAACAAACAAATGAAAAGATGTTCAACATCACTCATTATTTAAAAAATGCAAATCAAAACTACAATGAGATATTACCTCATACCAATTAGAATGGCAATCATCAAAAAGTCTAGAAAAAATAAATGCTGGAGAAAGTATGGAGGAAATGGAATGCTCTTGCACTGTTGGTGGGAATGTAAATTGATACAACCTCTATGGAAGATGGGAGAAGGCAATGGCACCCCACTCCAGTACTCTTGCCTGGAAAATCCCATGGGTGGAAGAGCCTGGTAGGCTGCAGTCCATGGGGTCGCTAAGAGTTGGACATGACTGAGCGACTTCACTTTGACTTTTCACTTTCATGCGTTGGAGAAGGAAATGGCAACCCACTCCAGTGCTCTTGCCTGGAGAATCCCAGAGATGGGGGAGCCTGGTGGGCTGCCGTCTATGGTGTCACACAGAGTCAGACACGACTGAAGTGATACATCACATCACATCACTATGGAAGATGGTATGGAGATTCCTTTAAAAACTAGGAATAAAACCACCATGCTGCTGCTGCTGCTAAGTCGCATCAGTCATGTCTGACTCTGTGCAACCCCATAGATGGCAGCCCATCAGGCTTCCCCTTCCCTGGGATTCTCCAGGCAAGAACACTGGAGTGGGTTGCCATTTCCTTCTCCAATGCATGAAAGTGAAAAGTGAAAATGAAGTCGCTCAGTTGTGTCTGACTCTTAGGGACCCCATGGACTGTGGCCCACCAGGCTCCTCCACCCATGGGATTTTCTAGGCAAGAGTACTGGAGTGAGGTGCCTTTGCCTTCTCTGAAAACCACCATATAACCCAGCAATACCACTCCTAGGCATATACCATGAGGAAAACAAAATTGAAAAAGACACATGTATCCAATTGTTCATTGCAGCACTATTTACCATAGCTAGAACATGAAAGCAACCTAGATGTCCATTGACAGATGAATGGATAAAGCAGTGGTACATATACACAATGGAATATTGTATATTCCATGAAATACACAGCCATGAAAAGGAATGTGTTTGAGTCAGTTCTGATGAGATGGATGAACGTATTATACAGAGTGACATAAGGCCAAAAGAGAAAGATAAATATCCTCTTCTAGTGCATACGTATGGAAGCCAGAAAAATGGTACTGAAGAATTTATTTACAAGGTGACAGGGGAGAAACAGACATAGAGAATAGACTTATGGACATGGGGAGAGAGGAGGAGATGGTGAGATGTGTAGAAAGAGTAACATGGAAACTTACATTACTATATGTAAAATATATGCTATGCTATGCTAAGTCACTTCAGTCGTGTCCGACTCTGTGTGACCCCATAGATGGCAGCCCACCAGACTTCCCCATCCCTGGGATTCTCCAGGCAAGAACACTGGAGTGGGTTGCCATTTCCTTCTCCAATGCATGAAAGTGAAAAGAGAAAGTGAAGTCGCTCAGTCATGTCTGACTCCTAGCGACCCCATGGACTGCAGCCTACCAGGCTCTTCCATCTGTGGGACCTTCCAGGCAAGAGTACTGGAGTGGGGTGCCATTGCCTTCTCCAATGTAAAATATATAGCCAATGGGAATTTGCTGTATGGCTCAGGAAACTCAAACAGGGGCTCTGTATCGATCCAGAGGGGTGGGTTGGGGAGGAAGATGGGACGGAGTTGAAAAATGGAGGGGATATATGTATACCTATGCTGATTAATGTTGAGGTTTGACAGAAAACAAGAAAAGTCTGTAAAGTAATTATCCTTCAATTAAAAAAATAAATTAAAAAAGCTTGTGTACTACTTTAACATGCAGTAACATACACTGAGGAATAATTTAAAATGCACTGCATTAGACTAGCATTTAGAAAGTAAATACACACCTCTTAGCTGCTTACATAGGTTTAAAATATTGCTATTCAAAATAAGAGCTTTTTTAGACCATATTAGGGCTCCATTACTGATCATGAACAAGATAATCTGTGATTGAGTATCTTAGCTTCTACAGGAATTATTTCTATGATAGCCATATATTTTATTAAACTAGATGAAAGAATCACAGATGTAAAAGGTCTTCCCCTATCATCCATCCCCTGCTGACTGTTACATGGCGGCCTTGTGCCCAGTGGTTGGCAATAACTGATGTAAGATAATGGGTCTCAACTGTAACAGTCTCAATGCCTCCATTTGGAATGCTGTCTGTGTTATCCTAAAACGAGAATCACCTATTCACTTATGTAATATAGTACTTTAACTGTAATACAAAGTATAAATTAAAATAATGTAATGCTAATAATATCATGTGTGTTTCAATATATAAATGCTTAGTCACAACTCTACTGAAAACATATTCAAGTTACTAGATCATCAAATTTCTATATAATAATCAAGCTCAAATTGAAGAGACATCAGAAAATCAGAAGCCATTCCATACAAGAAGTACGGGAATAATAAAAGCAGAACTACGGATGGAACTTAAAGCAAAACGTATTGTAAGGATCAGTGATAATGAATCAATTTCAGTTACATATGACTTTCTACCTGAGGATCTACCAGCACATTTGAAGTCTCATGGAACACAAAGGAATTCTTTTTTATGCAGAACTGTTCTCTGCGTGGGGGCTTCCCTGGTAGCTCAGTAGGTAAAGAATCCACCTTCAGTGCAGGAGACCCCCATTCCTGGGTCAGAAAGGTCCCTGGGAGAAGAGATAGGCTACCCACTTCAGTATTCTTGACCTTCCCTGCTGGCTTAGATGGTAAGGAATCCGCCAGCAATGTGGAAGACCTGGGTTCGATCCCTGGGTTGGGAAGATCCCCCAGATCAGAGCATGGCAACCCACCCTAGTATTCTAGCCTGGAGAATCCCCGTGGACAGAGGAGCCTAGTGGGCTACAGTCCATGGGGTTTCAAAGAGTTGAGCAACTAAGCACAGCACAGCACATTCTCTGTGTGGCTTGTAGTATCTTTCACTCTCCCTACTTTCATCCACTATATACGTTTCATTCTCCCTAACCATTAGAACAGTTTTTTAAAAGCTGCTTCAGATTTTTAAAATGCCTCCTGAGAGTTCTGCTTCTGCTAAGTTGCACTGATCTAAGTTGTGCATCTGTGGGTGCTAAATCAGTTCAGTCCTGTCCGACTCTTTGCCACCCCATGGACTGTAGCACACCAGGCTCCACTGTCTATGGGGTTCTCCAGCAAGAATATTGGAGTGGGTTGTCATGCCCTCCTCCAAGGGATCTTCCCCATCCAGGATCAAAACCACATCTTATGTCTCCTGCATTGGCTGCTGCTGCTGCTAAGTCACTTCAGTCGTGTCAGACTCTGTGTGACCCCATAGACGGCAGCCCACCAGGCTTCCCCGTCCCTGGGATTCTCCAGGCAAAAACACTGGAGTGGGTTGCCATTTCCTTCTCCAATGCATGAAAGTGAAAAGGGAAAGTGAAGTCGCTCAGTCATGTCTGACTCTTAGTGACCCCATGGACTGCAGCCTACCAGGCTCCTCCACCCATGGGATTTTCCAGGCAAAAGTACTGGAGTGGGGTGCCATCGCCTTCTCTGTCCTGCATTGGCAGGCAGGCTCTTTACCACTAGTGTACCTGGGAAGCCCCCTTATCTAAGTTAGTCAAGGTTAATTCTGGTCTCTTATTGAGGAGTATTGAATCAAGCATCCCAGTCTGAGATCCAAGTCCACAGGTACTTGGACTTCCCACGGCCACATGGGCATCTACTAACTCAGCCACAGGGTTCCATCACACTACTTCTGCTTCTATCTGAGACAAACAGCTTAGCTGAGGATGGTATAGCAAGAGACCTGTTGGGTTGGCCCTTATTGAACAATATTTTTATAACCATAATTCCTCTATTAATAAGGCAATATTAATACTTCATACTTTGCTTATTTTCTAACACACAAAACACCTTCTAACAGATGGAGGTAGACTGGATCCTTAATGTTTGGCAAAATAAGGAATAAGCAAAAGGACAAAAGGAATTGAAGGAGATCTAGATCCTAAGTCTGATTCTGATGCCAACTAATGGTAGCATTTGGCCACCTTATCCAACACTGCCATGACTCAGTTTTCCTAGGATCAAATTTAAAGGGTTAGAAGACATTCTCGTATCGATATTGTAGGTCCCTGGGGATGGGTAATGGCTCTGAGCAGTGTTCTGTTGGAAATATATCTCATCCATGTTCAGTTCAGTTCAGTCACTCAGTCGTGTCAGACTCTTTGCGACCCCATGAATTGCAGCATGCCAGGCCTTCTTGTCCATCACCAACTCCCAGAGTTCACTCAGACTCACGTCCATCGAGTCAGTGATACCATCCAGCCATCTCATCCTCTGTCGTCCCCTTCTCCTCCTGCCCCCAATCCCTCCCAGCATCAGAGTCTTTTCCAATGAGTCAACTTTTCGCATGAGGTGGCCAAAGTACTAGAGTTTCAGCTTTAGCATCATTAGGGAAATTAAATCCTAAAGAAAATCAACCCTGAATATTCGTTGGAAGGACTGATACTGAAGCTGAAGCCTCAATAATTTGGCCACCTGGTGCAAAGAGCCAACTCACTGGCAAAGACCCTGAGGTTGGGAAAGATTGAAGGCAGCAGGAGAAGGGAATGACAGAAGATGAAATGGATGGCATCACCAATTCAGTGGACATGAGTTTGAACAAACTCTGGGAGATGGTGAAGGACAGGGAAGCCTGGCCTGATGCAGTCCATGGGGTTGCCAAGAGTTGAACATGACTGAGCAACTGAACAACAACAAAGAGAAATTAGATAGATAGTCTTGTTTAGGCTTCAGAGACAAAGCAGAGCAAGCCTCTGACCTTGCTTCTAACCTGTCTGGACACTGCCCTGACTGTGAGTGCCCTGACTGCCTGCTGTGAGTGCAAGCCTTGCTGAACCATAGGTAAGACAGGGGATGAATCTTGAGATTGTTGAGCCCCTGGAGGGGATCTGGCCAACTAAGCCCAGGCTTAGCAACATTCCAAGTTTTACATGATAAAATTAACATGAATCCAAAGCTGAAATTTGCTCATAGCTTGATGAGGATATCCAACATCTGCTGGATCATCGAAAAAGCAGGAGAGTTCCAGAAAAAAATATATTTCTGCTTTATTGACCATGCCAAAGCCTTTGACTGTGTAGATCACAAAAAACTGTGGAAAATTCTGAAAGAGATGGGAATACCAGACCACCTGATCTGCCTCTTGAGAAACCTATATGCAGGTCAGGAAGCAACAGTTAGAACCAGACATGGAACAACAGACTGGTTCCAAATAGGAAAAGGAGTACATCAAGGCTGTATATTGTCACCCTGCTTATTTAACTTCTATGCAGAGTACATCATGAGAAACACTGGGCTGGAAGAAGCACAAGCTGGAATCAAGATTGCCAGGAGAAATATCAATAACCTCAGATATGCAGATGATACCACCCTTATGGCAGAAAGTGAAGAGGAACTAAAAAGCCTCTTGATGAATGTGAAAGAGGAGAGTGAAAAAGTTGGCTTAAAGCTCAACATTCAGAAAACGAAGATCATGACATCTGGTCCCATCACTTCATGGGAAATAGATGGGGAAACAGTGGAAACAGTGTCAGACTTTATTTTTCTGGGCTCCAAAATCACTGCAGATGGTGATTGCAGCCAGGAAATTAAAAGATGCTTACCCCTTGGAAGGAGAGTTATGACCAACCTAGATAGCATATTCAAAACAGAGACATTACTTTGTCAACAAAGGTCTGTCTAGTCAAGGCTATGGTTTTTCCAATGGTCATGTATGGATGTGAGAGTTGGACTATGAAGAAAGCTGAGTGCCAAAGAATTGATGCTTTTGAACTGTAGTGTTGGAGAAGACTCTTTGAGAGTCCCTTGGACTGCAAGGAGATCCAACCAGTCCATTCTAAAGATCAGTCCTGGGTGTTCTTTGGAAGGAATGATGCTAAAGCTGAAACTTCAGTACTTTGGCCACCTCA